>CBVK0100135926.1:0-14151 GCA_900067695.1 Picea abies
TTCCGATCTCACGTCAGATGCACTCAACTCTATAAAGCAGAGAGAATGACAATGCCAACAAAATCCAAGAAATGAAAGTCAAGTTTCAAAGGCAAGAAAACCTAGAAAACCTAGATCAATTCCAGCAAGTCAATTATAGCAAAATATAGGTAAGTCATTGATTTAATAAGCCAAAGAGGTCCAAATCAACATGCATGAGCTATTGACAGGGTTAAAACTTGAATTCAAAAATTTTTCCAAAACTGTTCGCAGGCTAGTGTGGGACACAGTGCGAGAAACTATGGTTCCCGCAGGCCACTTTGATGCAACATGCGAACTATCCGCACTGAAACATATATGCAGGGTGTGAACAGTCAAGGTTCTCGTAGGCTGCTAATGGACACAGTGCGGGAATCCCTGAAACTAATGAAAAATTGAAAGAGAAAGAAAAAATCAAATTGTCTTATAGACCCAGAAGGTCTCTCAGGGTATGCTGAGGAATCAGAGACAGACAAATCAAGAGAAAAATGCAAATAGAGAAAATGGCCACAGAAAGTTCAAAAACCAAAAAGACAAAAGGGATATATCCCCAGTGGAGTCGCCAATTTTGTTATAGGATAATTCCGTAGGTGCGGACACTAACCGACCTCCCTAGATCCACCTGGTATCTAGAACAAAACAGGACAGAATAATACACTTTCCCTAGATCTAGTCTATTGAATGAACTAAGAGATAAGGGCTATGGACATACCTTATGAATGCTTTCCTTATGTCTCTGTTGTTCCAAGCTCTGCTTCAATGCTCTCGTCCCATTCAGATCACAACAAAACGAACCAATCGAAGTAAAGACAAGTTAAAATATTCAATGACTAGTCTATACATATGATCAAGGAATTATGTAATAAAGTGGCATCATCTTTATGGGAAAGGGACATATTACTCTATTGCATTAATTGAAAGAGAAACTTACAACCTGAGCCTTGATTTCATAGGTCTCCTTTCGACAGCTTCCAGCTCTGACACACACACTTGTTCATGTATGAAGAAAATCTACTACATGTGATGACCTTGCTGTTGTCTCTTGCTGCTATAGCATCAGTCCTCCACACAGTCTTGCACTAGTTCTCTAATCAATCTCTTGCTAACTTGCTGAACTTCTTCTTTCTTAACCTTTTCCATGAGCAATCTCCTCAATATATAGGAAGAGATAGATTAGTTACTTGGATAGGGAATGATCCCAAGATATATGGAATGGCAGTACTTGAGTAACCACTCGAAAGCAAACTCATCCTTCTAGAAGATTCCCTTCTAGAAGATTCGAGATATTTATCTTTTTCCCTTTTAAAATCATGTCTGCACCCTAACCATGAGTACAGTGTGGGAAGTTTGCACCCCAGCTTAAGGTATCCTGCGGGAAACAAGCATTCCCGCAGGTGAAAGTATAAGCAGCCTGCGAACATGTTTCAAAATATGGATTCTGGAAGAAGACAACTGTAACTTTTCTCAGGAAACTGTTCTGGATAAAGATCTTGATTTTCCATCATCATGACATCATCATGACCTCTCATAATAAGTAAGTAAAATCAAAGGATTTTTTCAATCATGCGTGAAAGTATTAAGTGATCCTTCATCTGTGAAAATATTGAAAAACATACTAGAGAAATGTAGCAGTGAGATGGAAGAAAAACTAGAACCAAAACCCATCAATCACCTACACACCAGAAGAAGAACAAGTAGGGAATTTAGACTAAATGATAAAATTGGAGATTTCAACATGGGAGACATTATACTAGACCTAGGATCTGAAGTGAATGTGCTACCCAAGAAGACTTGCCAATGCATGGGAGATCCAACACTAGGATAGTCAAATGTCCAATTAAAACTAGCAAACCAACATAGATTACTACTAATAGGTATACTAAAAGGAGTGAAAGTAGATCTTGATGGAGTGTGCACTAAATTAGAATTTGAAGTCATTGAAATAGTGGACGACACAACACCTTACCCAACATTTCTTGGTCTAGTTTGGGTGTTTGACAACCAGACCATAATCAATTTGAAAACCAGGAAAATGACATTTGAATCCAGAGAATACAGAGTCATAGCACCACTACATCCATCGAAAGGGGAGAGGTTTGTAGAACCCACTTTCCTGGACTTAGAGGAAATCGGCCAGTTGTACATAACAACTACGTGCGATAAAGATTGCGTAAACCCAACTGCATACGAGGTACTTAGTTGGTGGAGCATTACTTCATGTGCAACAAACTTAGACACCGGGTTATAAAACTAGTAGAAGAGACTACACAAAGTATCCACACGAAGATGTGCAAGAATAGACTGCACAGTAATATGGGTAGGCACAGAAATTAGAGAACTACCTAGTTTCCATGGAGTAAATGATTTGGAAAAATTCTTGACACAATACGAAGACGAAGTATTAGAAAACCAAGGATTGTTAGCACTTGACTTAGCACTCAAGGCCACACCTGGAAGATGGTGGGGTATGCATAAAGAGACTATTACAGACTAGTATCAATGTAAATGACTACTATGCATGTGGTTCGACATAGAACATGAATACAACAAACAACAGAAATACCAAGGACAAGAGGCACCAACAGAACACCTGGTGAAGTGAAAAATGTTGTGGAAAATGAAACCACCAAAGGAATGGCCTCATCACTTCATAGATACTTTAGAGGGCATACCAGCGAACTGGTACACAGACCAGGAGATGCACAAAGGAACTACAACATGGAGGAAATTGCAACAAAACTTCACAATCACTTTCTCATTCGAGCATGAGAACCCCAACATAGACACAAATCTCAAACGAATCAGAGGAGTAATATTCAATGAAGAACCAAAAACATAATTTATCACAGAAGAGAAACATCGGAATAAACATACAGTCAAGGAGCTATTGTCATGTTATCATGTACAGGAGGAAGCACCAGATGAAGATGACCCATGCGACATTCAGATCGAAGAAGTAGAAGGCACAAGAGACATGGAAGGACCACCCATAGAATCATAATTCATTGTTGCATCAATCAAGGTAAAGAATTTAACATCGGGACAGATGAAAAACCCAAAATGGCCAGCATTGGAGACTACCGGGATGAGGAAATAGTAGAAAACATAACATAATTGTTTCATGAATATAGTGACCTTTTTCCCACAACATTTACAGAGATGAAGGGTATAGCAGGAGAAATGGGAGAGATGAAGATACCACTCAGACCTAAAGCGAGACCTATAAGACAACGACCCTATAGACTGAACCCCATATATAAAAAGAAAGTTAAAGACGAGATCGATTGGATGCTCGAAGAAGGCATCATCGAACCAGTTGAGGAATCAGAATGGATAAGCCCGATGGTAGTATAGGACAAGAAACAAGGAAGAGGGATTATGATATGTGTCGACTTGAGAAATTTGAATGATGCATGCCTACACGACCCATTCCCTACACCGTTCATGGACAAAGTGTTAGAGAATGTGGGGGGACACAAAGATTACTCATTCACTAATGGATTCTTAGGATACCATCAGATTAAGATAGCAGAGGAGGATAGACACAAGAACACGTTTTCAATGGAATGGCGATCTTATTAGTACACAGTCATGTCGTTTGGACTGAAGAATGCATCAGCAATATTCTCCAGAGTAGTCATCGCAGCATTTAAGTAATTCATCCATCAGTTCCTCGAAGTATACCTGGATGACTGGACAGTTTATAGTCTGCTAAAAAACCATGTGGAAGTGCTACAACTAATGCTAGAAAAATGTAGACAATTCCAGATATCACTGAACATCAAGAAATTAATATTTGGAACATCATTTGGGATATTATTGGGCAATATAGTATGCAAACAAGGCTTGTTAGTATATCTAGACAAGATCATCATCATTGCTAACTTACCAGCACCAAAAACATTCCGACAGCTAAGAGAAACCTTAGGGAAAATAGGATACTACAGGAAGTTCATCAAAGGATATGCACAGATCATAACCCCAATGAAAAAATTGTTATGCAAGGATACAAAGTATCAATGGAATGACGAGTGTCAACATGGTATGGATACCCTGAAGGAAAGGATGGTTATGGCATTGATATTAGTATTTCCAAACTGGGAAAAGACATTCCATGTGCATGTGGATGCATCAGCGATAGCACTGGGAGATATCTTATCACAACCAGGAGCAGGAGACTTAGATCATCCGATAGCATTCACAAGCATAAATTTATCTGATTCAGAATAGAATTATAACATGATAGAAAGAGAAGGCCTAGCAATGGTCTATGCACTACAGAAGTTCACAGATTACCTATTGGGAAAACACTTTAATATGTTTACAGAACACTCAGCCCTGAAATACCTAGTCAACAAGCTCGTGTTGGGGGGGAGAATCTATCGATGGTTACAGTTATTTCAAGAATTTGATTTTAAGTAATAGTTAAACCAGGGAAACTGAATGCAGGACCTGACCACCTATCCAGGGTCACAAATGGAGAAGAACCTATGAATTTAGAAGACACCTTTCTAGATGTACAATTATTCTCAATATAGATTGATGATGACTACTTCGCAGAGATCATCCAGTACTTAAGTATAGGTACCATGCCGTAAGAATATACCACCATGTAGAAGAAGAACTTGGTATTCCACGCAGTTGACTATCAACTGATCGTAGAACACCTATACAAAATGGGCACAGACAACATCTTGTGAAGGTACGTATTAGCGCGCAAATGACCAAGAGTGTTAGAAGAAGCCCACGAGGGAATTGTAGGAGGGAATTATGCAAGAGAAGAGACCGTGCAGAAGGTACTACACATAGGACTGTGGTGGCCAATGATTCACAGGGCCTCAAAAGAGTATTGTGAGGGATGCGACATCTATCAAAGGGTAGGAAAACCCAACATAAGGGATGAGATTCCACTATGACCACAAGTAACATTACAGGCCTTTGATAAATGGACAATCGACTTTGTGGGACTAGTTAACCCACCATCCAAAAGAATAGGGGAAAGATACATTATTACCATGACGGAATACCTAACAAGATGGGTGGAAGCTACACCAGTAAAAGATTGTAGCACAGAGACAGCTGCACACTTCTTGTTCGAACAATCCATCACTAGATTTGGGTGCCCAAGAGTTTTGATAAGAAACCAAGGCACACACTTCATAAACAACACCATCAACGCACTAACTGAAGAGTTTGAATTTCATCACCAAAAGAGCACACTGTATCCCCCACGAGAAAATGACATAGTAGAAGCCTTCAACAAAATTCTTGAGAACGCACTAACACAGATCTGTAATGTCAACAGAGATGATTGGGACCTTAAAGTACCAGCAGTATTATGGGTGTATAGGACCACATGAAAAATGTTGACAGGGCACACACCATTCACGCTAGTCTATGGCCAAGAAGCGGTAGTGCCATTAGAAGTTTTAGTACCCAGCTTACGCATAGAAACTATCACACAGATAACAGAACGAGGTGCAGTAAAGGAAATACTAAATCATTTATTATCAATGGAGGAAGACCAAATCCTGGTAGGATTCCATCAACAAGTGCAGAAATCTAGAGACAAATCTTGGCACAACCGACACATCAAGAAGAAAATGTTTAAGGAAGGATATCTAGTACTGCTCTATGAAAACAAGTCGTTTCAGCACCCGGGGAAGTTCAGGATGCACTGTCTAGGACCTTATGAGGTAAAATATGTCACAAATGGAGGAGCTGTATAGTTAAGATATTTAGAAGGCATAGACCTCAGAGGAATGATTAACAAGAGATGAATAAAGTTGTACAAGGATATTTGACCACACACTATGTGGTAAAAAAAGAAAAAAAGAAGAGAGAACACAAAGGAAACAAGACTAAAAAGTGCACAACACACCGGAGAGAGAAAGGCCACATGATGTTCGAAATAAAAATTCGGCAAAGGCACAAACAATGGTTACACACAGAGGAAAAAAAAGTGGGAATCAGAAAGTTGGCAAAAGAAGTATGACATGACAACACTAAGCGAAATTAAAGGATGATAAGGACCGATGGGACATCACATTAAACACACCAACAGGAGATGGCAAAGAAAACGTAATGGAAAGTACAAAAGCATCGCATATGCATTGAACCTATAGTTATGATGCATTAAACACATAATGGAGGAAGCGTCCTTGACAAGCTTTGGGACCATCCCATACAACAAACGAGCATGGGAGCGACTGGCCTATTCGCTAAAGGAAAATAGAGCAAGAACAATAGTAGCCAGAGCGAGATCACAAAACTCCCAGAAATTATTCTAACTTAGTGAACGTTCAACAGTCACCAATATGGCACCACTGAAGCCCATCGAAGCAAGTTAGAAAACCAGACCAACCAGGGTACAAACTAGGTCACGAGGATCACTGGAAGAGAATGAACAAAAACAACTAGAGATCATCGACATCGACGAAATCCCATCCCTCGAGAGGATACCAGTGAAATCTACACCGATACTGGAAGAAATTCCACAGCCACAAGAAGAGGCCATGAAAGTGGATACATTAGTATCAGTGCATTCACCTCAGAACAAGGAAGGGGAAATCCAACAAGAAGTGCAGCCAAAAAGCACCAAATCAACCCTAGAGGTTAACAAAACAACACAAAATCTGGAAGCACCAGTGCAACCAGCCAAGTCACAAATGACCATCTCAGGTCAACCAAAATAGATGATGGGGGAACAACCAAAAGTTGTTGGAACTTTGAACCAGCCACCAGAGCAGGAAGACAGAATCCAGATACCAAGCTCACCTTGCAAGAAACCTACAACATAAATTATTATACCATGCATACCAGCTAGAGTACAGGTAGAACCAAAGATATTGATTCATGTCAGGAAGCTCAAGTATTTTGACCATGAAGTATCAAATGAAACCAAGTTCCTGGAACTTGCAAAAAGGGTCTTCATGCAGACCATAACCGTAAACCAACTTGGAGAAATGATTAGCTAGCCACACCAGTGGGTAGTTGGGCTGGACAGAGCAATAATCTTAGGTTTGTTGAAGCTATCACACTTTGGTAGAAGCCAGTACATGACAACATGCATCAAGAATTTGTTAGCATTCACACATGGAGGGGACATATGGTTGGACAAACCCATCCCCATAACTATGGATCTTATCGCACAAATCACAGGCTTACCAACCCTAGGTATGGATCCTGCGTTGATTCTAGATGACAAATCCAAGGAGAAAGCATTGGAAGAAGAAATGAAGAAGAAATATGGCACCGCCAGAGGGATGAGGGGCATCATAATCAAACAAATAAACAAAGTAGATACACAATTGGGCGCAAAGATATTAGCTTGTAAATTGCTCAGAAAATGCCACAAAGAGGAAGTACCAGCAAGAGTCATTATAGTTGCATCTTAGTGCACAGAAGGCAATTTTATGAGTTGGGTGCCATATCTATTGAACTTGTTTCAAGAGAACTGTAAGGATGCACATGACCTAGGCACAGAGTTTCACTACTCATGGTTGATTACCCTAAGAGCCTTCATGGGATGACGAGAACCAAGGTATGTGATCTTTTGTACCAAACCACAACCAACAGGAGCGAGATGCCTTTTACTAAGATCTGGGCCATAGGCTAGGCATAAGAGAGAGAATGGGGTCATATTCGAAGCATACCTATGAGATATATAGGAAGCTATCAGCTGATCATGGAGAATAACACCAGAGGCTATCGCGCAATATGCGGACATCACCAATTTTTGGGCCACAAGATAGACAATGTGGATACAACTAAGGAAGGACCCAGATAAATAGTGGCTACGAATGTGCTACTGCATCACAGAGGGTGATATCGACATGGTCATCAGCGAGTGGCCTGATGAATGGAGATCCAAACCATTACCTGGGAATTACCAAAAACAACAACAGAAGGAGAGGCAGAATAGGTGGAAACACAACCTCCGAAAATCCAAGGGCCCAAGAAACCACAAACGGGCCCAAGCAAGTCGACTCAGGAAGACGAAGTGTCCAAGAAGACAGGGGGCCAGAAGGGGAACAAAGAGACTACACAACCAACCAATGGACAGCCGAAACAAGATAAGGGAGCACAAGAGATTGCCCCAAACCCCATCACTAAGGAAACAGGGAGAAATAAGAGACTAGCCGTGTAGAAAGGAGGCGTGTGCAAGAAATCAAAGGTGCAACGAGCATCACCAGACTATATGATCACAAAGGATGATGGGGAAATGATCGCCAGAATGGTACAGTATTACTTAGTAGAATATTTTGATCATGCAGTGCATCACAGGGATAAAATGCAAAAGGAGATGCCAGAAATGGGACAGTTCCTCAAGAAATTCATGGAAGCACAGACAACAAGAAGCAGCAAAGTCATAGAGCCACCGACAATACAGGCCAAAGAAAGAGTGGAGGTAGAACAACAAGACCCAACCCACTCCATGCCATACTCATATGCAATGATTTACATCAAACCTAGCATGTTATGCATGGATGAAATCGTGGGGCAGACACTACTAAAGGATTTGGACCACATCCAACTGGTCTTGACATGGATGTCATCTAGGGCACTACAAAAATTACAGGTTAGTGTCGACCATGAGGTACAGTCTCGTGCACATAAAAACTTATTCAAGCTACAACAAGCAATAAAGAAGAGTGAGTCACTGGAAAAAGTCTGTGAGAAGGCCAAGCTCGAAACTCGGGAGGGAAAAGAACGCATGAATGAGATAGAACGAAGAGTGGGAGGATTGTTTGAGAAGCTCCCAAGAAGAAAATATTGACCATATTGCATAAGCAATTGATCAATATCATAAGGAGATAGAGAATCTTCATGAACATATCACAACAACCACTCCATCGGCAGCGAAGGAAGTAGGAAGCAAAATCACAGCTGCAAGAGATGGAACAACATGTTAGCACAGTAACTGGATTGCTCGATAAAGAAGTGCAACTTTGGACAAGGTTGGAGGAGGATCCACAAGTCCAACGCTAGGACAAGGAAGAGTAAAGGATCAATGCAACAATCCAATAACTCAAATATAGGCAAAATACCATACCAATCCCAGAACGATTCCAAGGGACGCAAGAGATAAACAAGATGTAGGCAGAACTTATCACTGCACAAACACAGAAACATGAGCGTCAGGCTCAAATAGAGCCATTACAGGAATGGGTAGCAGACATACTCGCATAGGCAAAAGAAGATAAAACACAGATAGCATAGACCCAGATCGAATGTGCAATATTTTTGAGCGATGAAGTGGCAGTTTAGGTAGTATACACCATCAAGGAAAATACCATACAGGCACTGACAAAAGAAGCAAAGCTCAAGGAAGAGTTCCAGACTATCACCAAGGAGGTCGAAGAATCTTAGAAGGATTAGGTGACTCGGGACGAGTCACATGTCAGTGTTGGGGTCCTGTTGGCACTAGGCCGGAGTGGAAAGAAGGATGATCGTGGGAAAGAAAGTGTGCATAAATGGAAGTAACACCTGGAAGGTAACACAACATGCAAGCATGCAAAAAAGCATGCACAAGGAAAACAACAGTCGGAGGAAGAGCAACATGCATGCATGGGAGGAAGACCTAATGTTGGTAGGGTTAGGGTTTTGGTAATAGATTGTAAATGGCTGAAGAGCCTGATATATATAAATAGAGATATGCAGGTATCAAAAAGAGGTTGATTCACTTTTGCATTAGTTCAGTTTTTGTAATATTTTAGCATAGCTATGTACGAGTTTATGCGTTATGTAATATGGTTATGGACCAATTTTGTAAGTTGTTGAGCTAAGAATAGAGGAGATGAGGAAGATCTGAGGATTAGATCGCAGGCTGTGGATCCTGGTGCGATCTATTTCACCTCATACAGATCTCATCCACCAGAGGGAATTGTAAGTGCATGACGCTAGAGATGCAGAACTACCATAATAAAATATCCAAGAGACAAATCTTTATGTACATAGCCCAGGAGGGAGTGAACCATGGTAATATCTATGTAATGTGATGAATGCACATATATCTTTATTTTCTTTCATCAGTTATTTTTTATGCTTAATGAATGAGTTAATGCATTGTTATGGAATACGATTGTGTTGTTCGAGGAACTAAACCATGAAGGATAGATGCAACCCCGTGAGTACTAGTAGATTGTATTCATAATTCATAATATGTGACTCATGGTAGCCATTCCCTATCTCATACTCAATCCTAGGCTGTAAACACATGAGTATTATAGCCACCCATTTAAATCTATCTTGTGTGAGACTGTGTAGTTCACTCTGTGTACTGTGTTTCTTTCTAGTTTACCAGGAGGGCCGATAGTTTTAGGCACTTTGTTGGAAACCTGAAAGACATGAACCCTAGGTCAATAAATCAGACATTAAAATGAAGAAGTTAAACCAACATATGGCATCCATGAAATATATAGACACATAAAAAGGGGTAGGATGACCCTTTGACTTTGCCATTTGATATTCAAAAACTTCCTTGGCTAGGTTATCGGACAACATCTTAGCCTAGTCAAAAGTGAAACCCTCTGCTGCCTCATGTATGATTGATACCCATTCCACCGGGAAATGAGTAGGGCGTTTCTTTTTGAATATTCTACACAACATCATGACCACATAGACCATATAATAATTTAATGATATGGTGGAATAAACACCATGGGAATCAGTTTTGAATTTCGTTGGAATTCCCCACCAGGTTTTAACTATGTCTGGGTAGCTTCGATCAAATTGAACACATTATTTTTGTTAAAAATCCATTATGAACGCAGCATTATAAATTTATTTTGGATCATGGGATAACTTGTACATTACTTGGAGGTGTTCCTTCCTGAAAGAGCCAACAACTACCTTTTGATGATTGATAATGCTCCTGGTCTGCACATCGGCATTCTCCAATCCCCAACTTATCATGTCATTATATGGCATGAGCCTCAACCATGTAGCTATTTTATGAAGCTCACACTCTTCTATAAGTCTGATTTTGTCACTCGTTTCATCTCCAAAATCGTCCGGACAATTGATAACTTCACGCTCCAAGATTTTGAAAATTTGTGTCCATGAACTAATTGAATCTACAACATGTGGTGTGGTATCAAATAGAATGTTTGTGTTCGGATTTAACCCTTCACCAGATTCCTCATTTTTCTGGGCACCATGATACTAGGAATAGAACGCGAATGCTTGTTATAGGGGAGAATGTGTAAGCTTTCCTTGAGTAAACTTACTACTATGCTGAAAGAAAGAAAGAAATTCAAAATAGAGAACTTTTATTTACGCTTAGCTTGTATTAATTCAAGCATGTTTTCATGGATGACAAATTTATTTGTTTTAATGAGGAAAGTACATCTGGCGATACACACCTTACGTTAGAAATCATTTTCATTGTCTCATAATAAATGTTACCAAGAATCGGCAATTCGCGATCGGGGATTATGGATGAAACAACATTGAAATATCCCAAAACGCGAATGCGTAAAATATTAATTCACATCATTAATTTTCATTTAAGAGTTTAATTAATCATGTTTAAGAAATTAATTCTTTTGAGACCTCGGGTTCGGTTTCTTTTGTATGTAATGAACGGTAAACTCTCGATTCCCGAAACGCGAAACAATTAATTATTTTTGACTTATTTAGATTTAATTAATCAAGATTTATTTTCGTCAATTTATCGTTTCGCGAGTTTGTAAGTGGACTCTTCGTTATATCTTTGAAAGGTCGTTACCTGAGACGACGTGTCCAAGATGGGTCGTCCTAAAGGGTGCCATGTGTTAATTTGAATCGTGCGAAATTTGAATGGCAAGCTCAAAAAGGTGTCACCTGTCTATTGGGAGGGGATTCGAAAGTCAAACGCATACAAACTTATATCCTTGTTAAAGTTTTAAGATCAATAAAAATTGACGTCTTTCAGGTTTTGGGACTTTGAACGTTAAGACATAACTAAATGCCCGAAGCACGAAACTATGAAACAACCTTCGGCATTTTGACTCAATAATCATTTGGCGGCTTCATAAAGCTAAAATATCTTAGACCGTCTGATCCCATAGAAAACTTTATCAACAGTAAGAATCAAGTTCTTTTTTTCTCTTGTTTAAACGAAACTAAAATTTATTAAAGTCTAAATATTAAAAAACTTGTGTTCCAATATCCTCAATTCAGGAGAATTGGGTACATAAATTATGTTCATGTACAAGATAATTTCATCAATTCCCACTTCATAATCATCAACTTTCTACTACATTTTACCTTGCCACAATTTTTCTACCAACTCCATGTACTGCAAATCATCTTTTGCAGCCTCAGAAATTATGCCTTTAAGGTCAGTATGATACATGCTAATGGTTGTAGCATACAATTCATGCACTGTCCTACTGAGTGCATCAACCACTTTGTTCTCCTTTCCCTTGATGTTCTTATTATCAAAGTCATACTCAAAGAGGAATTCCAACCATCTGCTCTACCTAACATTCAAAATTGGCTGATCAAACACATATTTCAGACCATTATGGTTTGTCCTCAGTTCAAACCTCTTTCCCATGAGGTAGTGTCTCCACTTCTTCAAGGAATGCACTATGGATTCCAACTCCAAATCATGAGTGTCATAGAGTCTTTCATGCTCTTTCAATTTTATGGACTCGAAACATATCACAAACCCATTATGACTGAGGAATCCACCAAGTCCTTCTTTGTACGCATTTGTGCAAAACACAAAATCTTGATTCGGATCAACAATCCTTAGAATTGGAGCACTGGTTAACAACTACTTCAATTACTGGAAACTCTTTTCACACTCTATTTTCCATTGAAACTTCACCCTCTTCCTTTGTAAGGAAGTGATTGGGTGAGCAATTCTCAAAAACCCTGTAATGAATCTTTTGTAGTATCCAACTAGACCCATGAAGGATCTAACTTATGTCACATTCTTAGGTGTTGTCCACCTTTTAATGGCCTCAATATTTCCAGGGTCCATTGTTATCCCTTCTTCGGATATAATATGCCCCAAATAGTGAATTATGTTCTGATAAAATGAGCACTTGCTCAATTTGGCATACAATTGTTTCTCTCTTAACACTTGTAACACCATTCTCAAATAATTTTCATGTTCTTCTTCTCACTTGGAATATACAAGGATGTCATCCAAAAATACAATGACAAACGTTTCTAATTATTCCCGGAAAACACCATTCATCAAACACATGAAAACAACCGGTGCATTTGATAAACCAAATGGCACCACCGTGAATTCGTAATGATCATACCTTGTCTTGAAGGACATCTTACTAATGTCTTTAACTCTGATCCTTAATTGATGATATCATGACCCAAGATCAATCTTTAAGAATATCTTTGCATCCTTTAATTAATCAAAGAGATCATCGAGCCTTGGAAAATGATACTTGTTCTTTATAGTCACTTTGTTCAATTGTCTGAAATAGATGCACAATATCAATGCCCCATCTTTATTCTTCACAAAAAATATTGGGGCACCCCAAGGTAACACACTTGGGCATATATACCCCTTCTTCAGTAGCTCTTCAAGCTTCATTTGCAACTCCTTCATCTTTTGTGTACTCATTCTGTAGGGAGTATTTGATACTAGAGATGCTCCAGTCATCAAATTTATAAAAAAATCAGTATCTCTCTTTGGGGGTAGTCTTGGTATCTCCTTGAACACATCCTCAAAATATTTTAGGGTTGAGTGATCATCCATATTTGGAACCTTATCCTTATGTGCTTCTTACATATGGGTTGTAAATAATTGTCAGCCCTTCCTATAACACTTCTTCAGCTGCATTGTTGAGATCTCTCAGAAAATAACCTCCCTAACAATCCCTTGGACTACTCTTGGGTTCCCTTCCTCATCCAGGCAAGTAAATACCTTGTTATGATAGTCTAAGATAGCATGGTTTTGATCGACCCAATCCATACCAATTAGACAGTCATATGATCCCAACAACAGGATGTTCAAATCTGCCTTGGTACATGTGAAGAACCAAACATCAATATAGCATGGAAAAACATCAGGAAAAGTACTCAACGCCTTGAAACTAAGATAATTTCATATAATAATCCTCTTCGAGGGGGAAACCTCCTTTTACCCCACTTAAAATGTTCAAGTACAAGATG
>CBVK0100135927.1:0-14151 GCA_900067695.1 Picea abies
CCCACGATGTCATGAGGGCAGACTGCGACAGTCGCTCACGATGATTCTAAGGGGCACACATTAAGGCAGGGGCCTTATTCATTAGAGGCCCTTAGTCTCCCACAAGATCACCTGGCGAAGTATTGACTCCAGAGGTTTTTGATGTTTAACAAGTCAGTCAAGAGGTGAGTGGCACCCTTGGAGCATGTAGTGCGTCTTGAAGGGCACATCGCGCAAGGGAAATAGAATGAGGCAAGTGGCACCCTTGGAGCACCTAGTGCATCCTAAAGGGCATGTCGCGTTGTTAACTAATAAGTGAATAAACCTAGATGGCCTTAGAACAAATAATGTGATAAGAAAGATTTAAAAACTTTTTCCCTAATAAAATGTCGCCCAGTGTAGGAAAATAAAATCTAGGCCTAAGTGATACTTGTGGTAGGAAAAAAAAAATATTAATAATCATCATTAAACATGTGACGAGAAGGGGGTAAGCCATTCAATTAATTTATAAAAATCAAATTACTTTGGGGGATTACATTTTTAACAAAAAGGGAAATATTTGTTTTGTTACTTATGCTAATTAAAAAGAAAAAGGGGAAAAAGGTAATTTCCTACACTTGCTAAATTTAGTTTTAGATAAAAAGGGAAAGAGGGAAATTTAAAAGAATTAGGAAACTAAGGGGAAAAGGGGGAAACATAAAGAGAAATGGAAACATAAGGAAAAAGAAGAATGACTAACTTAGTAAGGTATCTTGCATTTAAAAACTTTCTAAATCGAACTCAACTAGTAAATTAGTAAGGGGGTAAGTCATTAAAATGTGTAAGGGAATATGGGGACACCTAGGAGCGATTCTAGGAATGCTTTTAGGTGAGTGAGGGAAATAGGAGTAAATAATTAATTAATGAAATTAATTTCAAGTGAAACTAAGGGGATGGGTGACATGTGTACGGGGGAGGACTTTTCTGAATTAATTTATCGAAAAATAAATTAAATGGGAATTTGGGAAAGAAATCACTTGAAAATTCTATAAAAAGGATGGAGGAGGAGGAGTATAGGGCTCTTCTCTTATGCGTAACGTTACGCTGCAGAATTTTTGACTTGACTGGATTATCTTGTGGGAGTTGGGATACCCAGCTAAGGTATGAGTGGTAGCTTGACCTTTCAAGGAAATTTGGTTGCTAGTTGATCTTTGGTTTAGAGTGTGTGGCCCCTTTATAGCTTGGGGGGCTAAGGGGGAAGAAGAATACCCCTAGCATTGCCTGGGAGGTACCAGTGAAGTCACATCAATCGACAAGATGGATTTTCACGAAGCACGCAGGACAATGACTCGGAGCTATCACCTTGGGCTACGAGACGCATGCTTTTATTTTTCATGGTAGATCACTATTGATCTTGCCCTTTAATTTGTGTACTTTTATTGTGAAAAGAAAAGTGTTTTACTTAGCGTTTTTAATCAAGAACTTAAAATCATAATAGCTTTACACTCGTTGCATCGATTTTATCTCCTTGGCCATCGATACTTGTTTGTTGAATGTTCTGTTTGTTTTATTGATTATTTGAAGAGTTTGTGCTTTATATTTCGTCCTCATCCAGGGATGATTTTAAGGATGGAAATTTATTTTAAAATGTAGAAACCTTGGCGAAACTTACTAATCCTTCATATGTCAACTATAAATGTTTGGCGACATTTTTGTGAAAATATTCAAATTTCTAAGTATTTTATATAGTTTTTATAAAAAAATGGCGATTTTTAAGGTAAAATAATTTTATCCTATAGAATTTGGGTGAATCATTTTTAAAATAACGAATCTTGTTTTTGGAAAAAACATGGAAAATTAGCCCATGAGAGAAATTTAGCCCCTAAAATCATCCTTGTCCTCATCCCTATATCATTAGTCCACGCCTGAGAATTCATACAGGAGTCGAATCAATGGTCATCACTTCAGTGCATAACAACCTATAGATTCTAATGCTCTGCATTTCTATGCATGGATGATGAGCGAAGGATAGGTGGCCTAGCTATCTACCCCTGTTGATTGTTCCTCATTGAGTGATTGTCTTGCGCCTTGTTGCGATTGGTTACCTCTACAATTGTTTATCCTTTCCCTCAGCGAACCGCTTATGATCCTCTATGTTTTTGTTTCTGCATTTTGATGCATTTCCTGGAGAAATATCTCTGTGTTTTCCATACATTTCCAGGAAAATTAAGTATGCGTTTGATACATCTCCTCGCAAATTTACTGTGTGGTTTTTTTTTATACATCTAGTCTGCCAAGTAACTTTGTGATTTACTACTTTGGATGAAAAATTTTACTCTGTCTTTGGCCACACTAGATTGTGTTTTAATTGTTTTTACTCTGCATTCTGAATTGTACTTTACACTTGCGTTTCCATACTACTGGCTTGTGTTTTTCCTCTGTAATATAACTTACATTCCTGAAAAATTTACCTATGCATTTTGATATGTTTGGAAGATGATTTTATCTTGTGTTTTAGCACTTAAACCTCAATGAATCTACCCTTGATTGACTGCAACTGGAATTTTATTTCAACAACAAAACATTTTATTAGGCGTTTTTCTTTGATGGATTGGTAGTTGATTTACTTGTGAATTTCAGTTTTTATTACAAGTGTTTACCCTTGATTGAATGTGGTTGGAATGATGAAACACGTATATCAATTTACTCTTCAAATTTGATTTCAAATAACGATTTAATCGAATGCTTTCTCAACACATATCCAAACTACTTTTCAACATGTATATATGTTGCGTTTCCAACTTATTTTTGAACTGTGTTTTAATATAATGACAACTCTGGAATATGTATCAATCGTTTATGATACAACGTTTGTAGACAGTGAAATTATAGTTGAATTATATATTTTTATTTACAGTCATTTTTTAGTGATAATATACAACGATTTAGTGTTCAAATGGTGGTGTATGGTGGGCGTAATTACTGTGTAAGGGTGTGTAATTGGGTAGCATGTCCTCTATGTAATGGGTATATTTTTGTACTATGAAATGGGTGGCATATTTTTCTTTGTATGGGTAGCTTAATTGGCATTTTTGTCATGCGAATGATGCTATTTTTATAGCGTAATGGTGGCTTTTTAATGGCCATAGAATTTCCTTGATCTGTTGAGAGCTTGTTTAAAATGTTGACTATAAGGATTGACCACAATCATATAATAGGAGTGACAATAATATTAATGGAAACCCTGTGAAATTCTTTATTTAGACAATAGTGACACAATTGAATATGCAATTTGGTCACAAGAGGGATTTGGTTACTTCCTAGTTTTTCGACAACAATGTTGTTTCCTTTAAATCGACAGTTAACGGTAGCATTAATTCATTGTTAAATTTTTATTTTGATAATTCCTTTGAAAAAATTATGTATTAAAGGATAGTAAAAAAATTAATAATAATTAAGATACAACAATGTATAGGGATATTAAGGAAAAATACTAGGTGATTTGAAAAGACAACAATCTAGTTGGCGAATTGCACATGGCAACGACTTGGTTTGCAGAGTTAACTCCTTTTTTAAAATGTATTTAAACCAGTGAAACTTGTGTGCATAATTTTTTTTTATAGTTTAAATTCCATTCCAGTTATAATATCATGGTGAATTTCTTGTACTGTTGGTAGAGAATCATTTGTAGAGTTCAATATTCATTTAATGTAACTACACAATGATAGTTGGCAGAGATTAATTATTGAAGAGTTTTAAAAGATTGATTCTGTTAAGAACCAAACATCAATATAGCATAGAAAAACCTCAGGAAAAGTACTCAACGCCTTGAAAAAGAGATAATTTCAAATAATAAGCCTCTTCGAGGGGGCAACCTCCTTTTACCCCACATAAATGTTCAAGTACAAGATGATTCCAAATGAAAATATCTCCATGGTATATATAGGAGACTAGGAGGTATAATCACAACTAATGGAATAAAACCGACATAAATAAAATAGCATTACTACTATAATATGCCCCAATTAAGGGGTAATGAGCCAATATTAGGGCTTAACAACGAGAAGAGTCATCCACTCAAGTGAAACATTTAATGACTCTTAGAAGACTGAGCGAGGAAAGGGCCATGTGGCGATGTTTCTTTTTACTTAGCTTGCACTTTTGATAGTTATTTTTAGTTAATAATATGTTATAAATATGATGATTGACCTCTTATCAAGGGTCGATGATTTTTGTAAAGACCCTCATTTTTGGATTGTAAAGAACTATTTCGGAGCTACCTTAATTGAGAAGTCATGTTTAGGACCTGAGACAAAGTTTTATGTTTTTCGTCAAAAGCGCGTATGATTGGATCTGAAGAAGAATTATTTCTAATTTTATCTCATGAATGGATGTTGTAACAAGTAAGAGCCTCTGAATCTGTTGATAAGTTGTCTGATTCAATATTTTTATAGTTCTTGTCTTTAATGATGAAAAGTAAGTCGTTGTGTTAATATGTGATTGATGATTAGAGTTAAGGAAATTGTTTTTCTTCCCATTGTTTATTGCATGTATGTTTTCTTTTGATAATCGTATCTCAATCTTTAATTGGAACACCAACAGGTTAATGTATTAGTACTAGGCTTGTTGTAGGTGTAAGAATCATTGACTGCATGCTTGAGTATGAGGGTTATCCCAAGATCAGCCTTCTTCAGTAGTTAAGTACTTCCCCTTTATTACCCAGCTGGTTTATACAAGCATTTATCTTGTATCGGTCCCACCCATAAGAGAAAATACAAAAAAGAGAACATTTGAACTGAAGGAGGATCTTTCGCAAGAAGACATCTTGTTAATCACTACATAAATCCCATCGATTAATTGGTCGGATCACAAGATATGGAGAACCATTCCACCATTAAACGTTGCAGAGTCTAATTGGGCCTAGGTGGTGGGTTTGGTTCCTACTGCTCAGTTAAATAGATTTAGGACCCCTCAACATAATCGGTTCTAGAAGGAGGGCCTGAAGAAATAATGGATAACAATGTTTCTTACTGAATTTTTCACACAACCAGTAGATTCAAAATAGCCCACATTCATGGCTAGTCATTCTCCTGAAACGAGTAAATTACCCCAGCAAGAGGAAGAACATTTATTTCTTGAGATACCTTACTATCTTCCTCACAAGGAGTTGAACAAGTTAAGAAGAATCATAAGAGCTTATGCCCGACAAATCAGAGCATTGCCCTTATCTTCATTACTTCCTCATAAAAAACAAGTAAGCGGACGAGTGGTTGATAGCCCCGACCAGGTTTTTGTGCACACAATATAAGACTTGGTAGATTTCTCCCTCACCAATATCAAGCATCCTCTTAATCTAATCCCTGAAACACCAGCTGGAAAATGCTCTGAGCCCGATGATTTTTTCGACGAGGAAGGGTTCAACTCTGAACGCTCAGTTTCGGGATCGGACGACATGGAAGATAACAATGATCATAATGAAGAAAGGGGAAACTTACCTCATAATAATCAACCTCGGTTATCTAGAGATGCTCTAGCCATCCCTGGACGAGTACATAACCTTCCCAGACGTCCAGAAAAGTTACTCCTTAAATTCAACCCTGAAACCTCAGGATTTCCTGAAGACCATATCAAAAAATTAATACTAGCTATCATCCTAATGAATGTCCAACATGAAGACGTATTATGCAGGATTTTTCTCTATACTTTTAAGAATTCATCCTCCACGTGGTATTTTAACTTACCTGTAGGATCCATAACTAGTTGGACGAAATTTCAAAAGGATTTTCAAGATAAATTTGCAGAAGAAACCACTACAAGAGCTTTGATGGTCGAGTTGTTCATCGCCACCATGAGTTCAAAGGATAAGGTTAAAGACTTTAATCAATGGTTCACCGCTATCCTAGACAAATTTCAAACCGAAGCTAAACCCACTCAGGAATTGAAAATCTAATTATATGCTAATGCTCTCCCAGTTTCCATTTCCATGTTTGTGAAGAGGGTTTCCAAAGAAACCTTAGCTGAGAATTTTGAAGAAGCCAAAACAATAGAATTTCAAATGAAGGGATGTAAAGAAGGCCAGGTCTCACTAGTTAAGTAGGAAGTTCAACCTCCACCTACGAGAGGACTCATGTTGACTAGACCCCCAAGGAAACAAACAGATCAAAGCCTTGAAAAAGGAAGTGGAGACATATAATACCTACAATTCATGGTTAATAAATTATCAAACAAAATCATATACATGAAAAGAAGTGAAGGGGAAGGAAACCAAGGCCAGAGGCCCTATAAATCCTTCTTTTAAATAAATCCACCTTTCAAAGCAATTGAAACCCCCCAACCAACTTAAACATTGATCTGGGAAATGTAGCATCTGACTCTTTCTGTACCTATCACCAACAGGAAAACTCTGAAAGAGACTTCCCACAATGGGTGCATGCCATGAATTTGATGGCCAATCGATTTCTAGATGAAGTTTCCCTAACTGAACAGTCAAGTGGCTCAGCTATGAATATCGTTGATCAGGAAGAAGTTGATCCACCAGAAAAAATGGCCATGCTGATATGGGACCCTGACCTACCAATGCCTTTCGATGACCTATTTGAGGTTCAATAACCACCCACAGAATTCTTGGTTGTGCAAACATGAAGTAGGGGTCAACCTGTCTCAAACGACCTTACTACAACCCAAACTTCAGGAGGAAAACCAGCTCCTGATCACTCGAAATCACCTTTTGTCCCCAAATAAACCCTATAAACATCCATACACGAGAATTTCCCAAGCTAGACTACAACATAGTAGAAGATTTGAAAATTTTGAAGGAAAATATATCGATCATAGACGTGTAGAATCCCTCAGCAAAAGGACTTTCTATTACAAGCATTGAAATCAATAGAAAATTCTACAACAAGCACTGACCAAGGAGAAAATCATACTCCCGTAGATCTAAGAAATAAACCAATATTGAATTCCTGCTCTGAAGATAAGAAGGGAAAACCTTTTGTCCCACCTTTCCTTTTGACTTTTTAAGTCTTCAACAGAAACCTCCATAATTGTTTGGTTGACTCGGGAGCATCCTCCAATGTTATGACATTGTCTATTTGCAAAAAATTAAATGCAGTCCCTCTCAAAAGTGATAAACATGTAATACAACTTGACAGAACCCAGGTGAAGGTTATGGGAGAGCTCAAAGATGTAATGATCAGAATAGTGACACGCGCTAAATTTTTCCAAGTAATTAACATCATTGTAGTAGATATCCCAGAAGCCTATGGATTGTTACTGAGTCGAGATTGGTCTAAGAATTTAAATGGATAATTTAGTACAGATTGGGCTCAAATTTGGCTTCCATTAAAGGGACACACGAATATGATCAGAAACGATAGGGAAAGATATCTAAAACATATTATCGTTGACCTAGAAACCTGTAACGAACCCTAATTGATAGACTTTACCATGCTAGGAAATTATTCCTATGATTATGATTTTGGGAATTTATTCTCCCTCTCATCTGATGTCCCTCTTACTCAAAAATCTCAAATAATTTTTCAAGAAAATTTTCCAATGACGATAGAGGAAACCCTCTTATGTCAAGAACAGGTGTTAGAAACCACGGAACAGATAGGAGGAAAGGAGGAAAGTCACAAGAAAGAGGAAGATGATAGGTTTTTCCCACAAGTTTGGACCTTATACTTCGATGGATCTAAATCGTAAGAAGGGTCAAGGGAAGGGTGCATCCTCATTGATCCAAAAGGTAAACGAAATTTCTTGTCCTGTAGACTAGAATTTGAAAGCACAAACAACATCGTCGAGTATGAAGCTCTAGTGCAAGGGTTAAAGAAATCCATAGACTTAAGCATTAAAAAATTGAAGGTTGTTGGAGATTTTGAAATCATCGTTAGACAAGTAAGGAACACTATACATTGCAACTCTCCCCACCTAAGGAATTACCAACAGGAAGTGCACAGACTAATAGAACATTTTGAAGCCTTCAATATTACAGTGATCCCCAGAACAAAGAATATTCTTGTTGATTCTCTAGCCACCATTTCCTCAAGGCTATCACCTCTATAATATTATGAAGCCTCCCAGTTCACTATGGAGCTACTATACAAACCGTCGGTGCCCAACAATATTTCTAACTGGAAGGTCTTTGAAGGAGATGAACAGATCATCGACTTTTTGACCAATCAGGATAATTTTAAAGACTTGGCTATTGACGATGAAGTATTCCATGAGAAATTAGCAGAAACCGATCCTCATACAGATCAACCGACTGAAAAACTAAGGTCTCACATGATACCGATGGGAGTAGCCAATTTAGAAAACCTTTTTGACCTAAGGGAAAGATTTAAAGGGTCAAAGAATGCAAAGATGGGGATTTATTGCCCCATGCACAAAACTATAAATCTAGGAACCCCGAAAAACCCCAAGAATATAAATCTCAGCAAGACATTATCTAAAGAGGAAAGGAAGGCCTATCTCAAACTTTTTAGACAATATCAAGGTGTTTTTGAATGGTCCTACCGATGTCTAAGAACTTATGATACTCGTATCATTCAACACACTATCCCATTAAATCCTGAAGTAAAACCCTTCCAATAGAAGCTCTGGAAGTACCACCCATCCCTAGAGCCTCTCATGTGTGAGGAGTTAAAGAAACTACTATATGTCAAGATTATCTTCTAGGTTAGACACTCTGCATGGGTAGAAAATTTGGTTCCTGTGAGAAAATAGTCTGGGGAGATCCGCCTATGTGTAGATTTATGAAAGATATATAGAGCTTCAGAAAAGGATAACTACCCAATCCCACCAATGGAGCAACTCTTGCAGACCGTGTCTGGCTCCGAGATTTTCTCCCTGCTAGATGATTTTTCAGGTTACAGTCAAGTTCTATTTTCAAAGGAAGATTGTTTGAAGACTACCTTCTGAACAAAGTGGGGAACCTTCGCTTATAAATGTATTCCCTTTGGGTTAATCAATGCAGGGGTGACCTTCCAAAGGGCCATGGATGTAGCATTTCGGGGACTAATCAACAAGTGTGTAGTATTATATTTGGATGATGTGACTATGTATTCAAAGAACAGAGAATATTACATCCAACACTCAACCCAAATTTTTGAAAGGTGTAGGAAATACGGTATATCCTTAAACCCTAAGAAAACTATATTTGGTGTCGACGAAGGTAAACTAATAGGATATATTATATCTCAAGCAGGGATTCGCATAGACCCGGAAAGGATTAGGGATATATCTTAGCTTCCATTACCTCATAACAAAAAGGCTATGCAATCTTTCTTTGGGAAAATCAATTTTGTAATAAAATTCACCCCCGATTTCGCTGAAACTATAAAAACCTTACAAAAAATGATCTGCAAAGATGTTGAATTTAAGTGGGATGATGACTGGAAAAGGGATTTTAGCAATATTAATATTGCGATATCCCAAGCCCCAATGTTGCAAAGTCCCAATTTTAAAAAATATTTATTCCTCTACACTTTCGCTTCTGACCAATCATTAGCTGCAGTAATGACTCAGAAGGATGATGACAACAACAAGGCCCCGATATCATTCATGAGAACTAATCTCCAAGGGGTCGAACTGAATTACCCTAATATAGAAAAACAGGCTTATGCAGTGTACAAGGAAGTGAAACACTTCAGATCTTATATCCTTAAGAACCATAAAAAAGTCATCGTGCCTCACCCTGCAGTCTGATCCCTATTCACTCAATAGGAGATGGGGGGAAGAAGAGGAAAATGAATAGCAGTAGTCCAAGAATTTGATCTAGATATAAAACCTTCTAAACTGGTTAAGGGACAAGGGTTATGCAAATTGGAATTTGAATCCCAGGACCAAGTAAATGAAGACCTCGGATGGGAGAATGAATTGGCATTGGGGTCTGGTGAAGCTTCATATGTCTCCCCAAGGCAGGATTCTTGGCATGAGAAACTAACTTATCTCCTGCTTCATGGAACTATCCCAGAAAACCTAAATCCTAGGGAAAGGAGAGCCCTCGGGTTAAAATCAGCACAATATCACCTCATAAATTCGGTGCTCTTCTGTGTTAATTATGATGGGGTAATTTTAATATGTCTTGAACGTGAATATGCAGACAAAGTTCTGAAGGAGCTCCATGATGGTCCTACAGGTGGACATTTCACAGGAAACACCACTACTCATAAAAAACTGATAGTTGGCTATTATTGACCTACTTTGTTCAAGGATGCTCACACATAGGCTAGGAACTATAAAACTTGTCAAATAAGCGTGGGGAGGAAAAGAGAGCAGTTATCCCGCTCCAACCTATGGTCGTTTCCAGGCCATTCAAGCAATGGGGGTTAGATGTCATAAGAGAAATCACGTCAAGTTCTTAAAAACAACATAGATACATACTAACTGCCACAGACTATTTCATGAAATGGGCAGAGGCCATCCCTCTGACTCATGTAAATGAAAAAGTGGTAATCCAATTCATAGAACAAAAGTTGATCACAAGGTTCAGTGTGCCTTCCGTCCTTTTTTTGATAATGCATCTTAATTTTCTTCCACCTTATTAACACATTTTTCTCTAGACAAAGGAATCATAATCAAATACTCTGCAAATTATTATCCACAAGGAAACAGAGTGGCAGAATCAACCAATAAAAATCTAGTGAGGATATTAAAGAAAACGGTTGCAGACAACCAGAGGAATTGGCACAGTTCACTCCATAACGCCTTATGGGTCGATAGAGTAACACCCAAGGAATCCATAGGAAATTCTTTGTACTTTCTGGTATACGAAGAGGAATCCATCCTCCCGATTGGGCTATATCTTCCATCTCTTCAACTTTCTTAGGATTCTAGAGGACAACCCTCATCAGTTATACAACAAATAATTGATACCCTCCTCATGTTGGAAGAAGAAAGAAAGAAAGAAAAATATAAGTTCATAGCTCATCAACAGAAAGTTAAAAGGTGGTTTGATAAGCATAAGGCTAAAGAGAAAAAATTTGAAGTGGGAGACTTAGTCCTAAAATGGGATAGAGAAAATGAGCCGAAAGGAAAACATTCTAAGTTTCAGAATCTATGGCTCGAACCTTTCCAGGTGGCCAAGAAGATTGGGGTAGGCACGTATCGATTGTACAATATGAGGGGGGAACCTGACGCCCTCCGGGTGAATGGACAAGCCCTAAAACAATATTTCCATTATATATATATATATATATTTGTGTGTGTATTTTCACGATGTTTTGTTTTAGGTAGGTTGATTGCAAAATGCATTTTTGTTTTTATTTCTTGATATAGTACTTATGCATCTTTTAAGATTTTGTTTAGCAAGATGGTGGTTGACCTCAATTCATGTGATATGACAGACTTTGTTCATGACTCGTCACTCACATACAACACAAGAAGTGTTAAGAGACCTATGGTTGTTTTAAAGGGGTTCTCTATCTAACCTGCGCAGATGAACAACCTTGGAAAATCGATGAAGTGTCTTCCTGGTGATCTGGTAAAAACTTAAGGGAAAGGTGGTAATCTAGAAAGAACTACATGGATCTCAAATACAAAGCTAGCAAAAAATTCACCTTAACCATCTCATTTTGCAAATAGTAGATGTCCTCCTCTCCCACTCGCTCAGGCCATTCTGTCGAAATAAAATCAACTATATAAAATGAGTGCACAGTAGGAGAGGGTATACAGATAAATATGTCAGGGCTATGGACACTCGTTGGTAGCGTAGCAAGGTCTGTGATGTTGGGGTGACTCTGTCGGGGCTATGGATGCTCACTGGAAGCGAGCAACACCGTAGCAATTGAATAAGGATAACTAAAGAGCCTGGGGCCAGTGAATTCTTTACTCAAATCTTGTCAAAGGATGCATTAGTAGGGTTACAAGAAACGAAAGTGGAATAAACGTTGAAAACCCCCACAGGTAGGCCCGAATGCATCAACCAGGGAATTTCAAATGCAATGATAAAAGAGGCTCCGATAAAAAAAAAAACTAGTTAAGTTCTTAACTAGATTTTGCATCAACTGAGCCGAGGTAGGAACAGAGATTCTTTTGTCATCCAGTAATTCGCCATTTGTTGAGCACTCAAAACACCCTAAAAAAGACTTTGTCATTTTTCTATTTTTTAGGTACCACTTGATCTTCTGCACTTTCTGATTCGATTTCATTTTTGAAAAAATGTTTTGTCTTTTCTTATTTCCATGATTCTCATCACATGTTCAGGTTTTCTTGAACTTATGAAACTTCATGACTAAAAATACCTTAAACACCTAAATAAAGAATCGGCAGGCAAACACTTCATCAAACTATATCAGGGTCGGTATCGGAAGGAATTCAAAGAAAGAAAAGGACCACTCAGAAAACCTTAGTCGTCGAGCGTAATCTCCATAGGCATTGGCAAAAGGAAGCTTTTGTCTGCGACAAGTATTACATAAGGATATCATCGATAGGTGATTCCCCTTTAGCATCGGTTAAAGACGGGGGGGATAGACGTTAACAAAGAGTGAAAAGATATTTTCAATGACTGATGCCCCGACGCGCTTCATCAATACCGGGGATAACCTAGAAGGATCATCGCCAACATTTTGACCACGATAAAAGTTATTCCCGATGCGTTTTTGACATCGGGACTTTTTCAAGGGAGTTGATCCAAAAAGCACTTTGATAGGTTTTTCATCGATCACCAATCATGGACACTTTTCGACATTGGCACTCTAAGGTTTGTTTTATAAAGACTAACTTGAGGAGAGTCCCGACTCTGATTAATACAAGTGAATTAAGTCACTAGTCTTCAATGCCACATGTCTTTACCAGGTAAGAGGTTTGTACGGTCTAGTGCTATCTCGAGTCATCCTTGGCCCCCTAAGTCTGAGTCACACCTCCAAGTAAGCATTGTTGCATCAGGTACGGTAAATTCAATCGGTGTCAGAAATTTTTGTAGGAGGTTATCAAGGGAAACGTTCATAGAACACCCTCGATTCTCGATCCCCCCACTGAGAGAGTGACACAATGGGATATTTTAGCATTAGATACAATTGGAATTTGAGCATTTAAGGAGCTAATTAATACCCAATCCTACATTAATTGTTGCCTCGTGTGCCAATCAAAACATCCATTTAAAATCACCGATAGACCACATCACCACTCGCGCCTCTGCCATCAACCCACAATGAATTTAAGCGCTAGAGATTCGGCGGCAAATTTGTTAAAATTTCACTCATGACCTGAATTGAATGGCTGATGTGACACAGTAAGATCTTCCCTGTTTAAATTCTCTTGAGTTGTTGTAAACGAAATCATTTTGTGCATAAGATAATTCTGGAGCATCTGAAGGAGAAATATGAGCGACTCAAAGGTTGTATCAACTCCCTGATTATCAAATTAACGAGGTTTTAACAAGATTCAGAGGTGTGTATCCAAGTCTATAAATTTTACATGGCTATAATTTATATGTTTTTATCCGGTTTTTGTTTTTACATAGTCTCTGAAATTTTATTTTAGGTTGCAGGAACAATGTTGCCGAGAAATCCAACCAATAGATGATCATCAAGGGAGCCAAAGCTGAAATAACCAGAGGTAGGTGAAGGCTCTTCTCCATGGATCACAAACCAATTGGAATATGCCCCGAGCTTGGAACTTGTCATTAAGATAGAAATGAAGAAGGTTTTCATCCAGCCTCCAGCCTTTGGTGATACCGAGGCAAGCACACGTTCCAAGATGGGGCTCCCATATTGTGGGTATCTCTTTAACAGGATTAGCTAAGAAGAGTAACCAGAATATGTCACACACAGTGATCCAGACGTAAGGGTGCTTGACAACCAGGTGTTCCCGAAAATCCAATGGTTGTATCTACATATGGTAGCAAGAAGAACCCCCATTTTTCCCTACATAGAGGTTCTTAAATGGATCATCGACCACACAGACACACAGAAGTGTCTAATCAATGAAGACAATTGTTATCCACATTTTTGGTTATCAAGATAATGACATGATAATGACATGATAATGGAAGATCTAACTCTTCTTTAAAGATCATTTTCATGAAGAAAGTTACACTTATCAGCTTCTCAAAATCATACTTTTGAAGACAGTACGCAGGCTGCATATATATTGTCCTGCGGAAATGTTTCATTTCCGCAGGTTGCATACAGTCTGACTGCGGACTTTCCGCACTGTGCTAAAGGTCAGGGTGCGGAAATGTTTCTT
>CBVK0100135928.1:0-14151 GCA_900067695.1 Picea abies
ATTTGAACTTGTAACCTCTTAGAAGGAAACACATGTTCTTAACCATTAGAACCACTCACGATATATATATATTAATTGTTTAAAGTGTAATTAAGAAAACTTGTATTTTTTTATTATTTTTAATGAAAATTTATATACCTATGTGACAACATTTCTTCCATATTAAACTATAGAGCGCTTGTTGACGTCTCTTGACATAATAAAATTCACTCAATAATTTTTTGTTATTATTAAATATTAGATATTTAAACATGAGTGGACAAACATTTAACATTAAAGAAATTAATATTTATCTACACAATTTTAGTTAACAAAAGCTTTCCTTGAAAAGATCTCTCTATATCGAGAAGAACAACTGTGACCTTTGAGGTAGATTGAAGTTGTCTTTATCCTAAATTGATCTCATTTCTCAGTCAAAGGTGGGAAAGATTATTATGATCATCAATCGATGTATACACACACACACACACCATTACATTCCTTTATTCAATGCATCGACCGTCATGTACAATTGATATTTTTAATCGAAGAATTATCTCGATCAAAGATAAGGATGTCCTCTAGAACACATGATAAATGAAGTTTGACTAGCTTTTAATGAGAGAACTTTGCATTCAGGGTTACTTTAAATTTTAAAAATAATAGATGAAAATAAAATTTTATTTTTATTAAAAAAAATATTTGAAATGATTGATTTATTTTATATAATTTCAAGAATTCGTTCATCAACCAAAGGAAACTTAATTCACCAATATCATTGTGTGTAAACAAAATTGTATTGGCTAATTATTTAGAGGGGAAAATTTGTACTCCTAAATATTTTTAGATCTTGAACCATTATCATGTTTATATGACAAAAGCTACTCTTAACTAATCAAAAATAGTTTTTAACATACTCCAAAAATTGTAATTGGGTTATGGTTTGGTTGAAAGGGTAGGCACCCCAAGATAGAGATTTCCACTTGTTGTTAGTCTCAAGATGTCTCGACCCTAGGTTGAGCCATAAGTTTTGTGTTAGGTTTTGACTTGTGAACTATTAACAACTAGCCTAAAGTAACCACTCGTATTTAAACCTGAGCAATCTCAACTAGTTACTGATTCCCTTAAATCTGAAAAAAAAATCAAGACCAATCTACCATGTCATAAGCCTCATCACAATCAATTTTTAGCAAGCCCAATCTACCATGTCATAAGCCTTATCAAAATCAAATTTTAGCAAGATCAATCTACCATGTCATAAGCCTTATCAAAATCAACTTTCAAGAACAAATCATGTTGGTCGAACTCTTTTGGCTTTGTAATAATCTCCCGTGTTGTAAAACATGTATCCAAATTATATCTACCATGAATAAATCTTCTCTATTTACATCTAACGATGAGTTAACACTCTTTTTATTATAAAACCATGAACCATAGGTGGAATATTATATAAAACATTGAGAAGAGTGATTAGGCACCATGACCCAATGGTGTCCTTTGTTACATTCATAGATATTAACCTTATCAATGATTGACTATGCAATTTTCTCATTCTGTCTATATGGAAGACCTCTTTCGCCATACATGTTATATCCTTGCAAACCATTTTTTACATTTTCTTAAAAACATCCACAAAGAGACCCATCCATACCCAGATATTTTCCATTTTTCATTTTGGTTAAAGTCTCTCACAACTCATCCATTATTTCAATCCTAAGAAAATATCTTTCAACAATGAATTTAGTAGGGACAACCTGATGGCATTACCTTCTAACCACCACAACATCATCTATCAACATATACTTGCATATACTTTACAAGGACATTTTGAAAGTGTACACCAAACATCTTTATCTTTTTGCCAAATCCTCCACCAAAATGCCTTTTGGATTTCTAAAATCCCATAATTCTTCCAAAATTGTTAAAAAGAAAATTTGAAAAGGCTCACGCGTTCCTTAATATAGGGTAGATGAACAATTAAACTTGTGCCCTTGTGTGTTATATGTATACAAATCTTAAAAAATACTCTTCATTTTATTAATCTTAATATTATTTATAATGTTCCCAAGCCAATGTTTTCGCTGGGAACACTAACTGGTCACTGTTAACTGTTGTGTGTGTGTGTGTGTGTTTGTTTGCAGGTTTACTCTTGAAGTTGTGTCTTAGGGTTTATAGATTCAGTTAACCAACATATGAACCTAGATCTTGAAGATGCAGAATATGGAAATACAAGATATGACAAGTAACAACAGATATGGAACCAAACAACATAGATCTGACCTTTATTTAGAAAATATGAAAGAACTTGATACAATATGATTGCACATTTGGAGTAACATCAGATAGATCCTCTAGAGGGGATATGAGCTACTACAAAATTCTCAAGATAAGAAGATATAAGCCTCCCAAGGATGAATACAAGATGAAGACCAATATAATATGAACCAGGGTCAAGTCCAAACCCCCTTGGCTGAAGATACACCCTCCTGAATGGTTGTGAAGGACCAATATTTTAGCCTAGCTGATGGAAGCCTCCAAATGGCACCAAAATCTGCAGAATGATAGATCAGGGCAAGTAGAATCCCCTCCTGAAGTCTCAAGTCAAAATGGCAAGATATGCTCCTCCAAAATACTGAATCCTCAAGTAGAACTGCGCCCTCCTAAATACTATCAATACCCAATAATTTGGCTCTGTTTAAGGATACCTCCAATCACTGTGAAACTCTCCAGAATGATAGATCAGGCCAAGGGGAACCTCCTGGTGAAGTCTCAAGTTGAGATCTGAATTTTTTCTCCTCCAAATTGAATAGATTTGATTCTCAATAGCACCCTCCTTCTCTCCAAATCGTGCCAATGCTCTAGGAAATCAAATGGATAGTATAACTCTCTCAAAATGTACTAGAGATGATGATTAAGGCCTCGCAAAGAAAACCCAAGTGCTCAAATCTCCAAAAGCCTTCTCATGCTCCTAGATCGAATCCTCCTTCAACCAATGGTGCACCCCCTTTGCTCGAAACCCTCCAAGTTGTGCCTTGTTGCTGCCCTGAATAGAAGAAAGTACCTGTAGATGAAGTAGAATGGTGTGGGTGGAGTATTGCATCCCCGAGACCAATCTTGGAACAAGCTGGGTGGAATCTTTCACCACCGAGTTTTCCTCTAGGTTTTGTATTCTCAAAACCCTCAAAATTGTTGTGCTCTAGAGCCCAAAAGAAAAATGCAATAATCATCAAAAGGTGAGTGAGAGGTGCGCCCTTGCCTTTTCTTTATACCTCCAATCTATTTATTTGTTGAGTTAGTTTAACCCCTAGGGTTAACTCCTAACTCATTCTCATATGTTCTATTCCTTCATTGAGTTACTTTTCTTTATCCAAGTCAACTTAATATTATATCGTTGGGTTTAGCTGAATTTTTCCCATAGTGAATGAAATTATAGTCTAGTGGGGATGACTAGACTATTGAGTCTCTCTAACCCTCTTCATCAAGAGGTGGGGGACATTATAATCTCCCCTGCGAGAAATTGCTTGCCCACAAGCAATTCTGAACATGTCTCCTGAAGAATATGTTCACTCTCCCACGTGGCATCTTCAATAGGTAAGTCATTCCATTTGACTAAGTATTCCTTGATGCTCCTCCTCCTTAGATTCTTCTACCTAACCTCCAATATCTCCTCTGGTATCAGTATCAATTTCCCCTCCTCATCTAAGCGTGGAAGTACCTCAATGGGAGTGATGTGTTGACCTATGGATCTTTTCAAGCATGACACATGGGAAGCGTTGTGTATTTTGATGCCCTCTGAAAGATCAAGCTCATAAGCCACAACCCCTACCTTCCTGTTGATCCTGTAGGGTCCAAAAAATATGGGTTGGCGATTTTCTTCTCCACTTCTTTTGATGGATGGTTGTGTGTATGGATGGAGCCTCAAGTAGACCAGATCACCAACCTAAAATATATGTTCTACCATTTTCCTTTCTTCCTATACCTTTTGTTGATTATGTGCCATTTGCAGATGATCCTTCAGTTCTCTGAGTATGTCCTGACTCCGTTGAATCCAATCCTGAACCATAGGAGCTGTGCTATCACCAAAGGCAATCTCTACAAATGAAAGTGGGTCATAATTGTACAAAGATTTGAATGGAGTCATACCAATGGAAATATGATGAGTTGTGTTGTAGCAGTATTCTCCCAAATGTAACCACTTGAACCATGCTTTTTGATGCCACATAATTTCAGAGGTAGCCTTCCACCCACTTATTGACTATTTATGTCTAACCATCATTCTGAGAATGGTAACTGGTGTTGCGGGTCAAGTCCGGACCAACCAACCTGAATAATTCCTGCCAAAAAGTTCTCATGAATTGGGTGTCCCTGTTACTCACAATGGTCTTGGGTAAACCATGTAGTCTAAAAACCTCCCTGAAGAACAATTCTCCAACCTATGTTGCACTAAATTCTGTGGCAATGGAGAAGAAGTGTGAAAACTTAGTCAATCTTTCCACCACCACAAAAATACAATCCTTACCATGTGCTTTGGGGAATCCTATGATGAAGTCCAACGAGATGCTTTCCCATTTGTGCTTTAGGATGGGTAGAGGTTGTAATAATCCTGTTGGATGTGTGTGCTCATCCTTGTTTTCTTGACAAGTAGTGCATTCCTTGATGTGGCTCATCACATATTCCTTCAACCCTTTCTATGAAAACCTTTACCTTATTTGTCGATATGTCTTGACAAATCCTTGATGTCCTACCACGGGTGAATCATGGCATACTTGAAGTACCTTGTTCTTAAAGGCTGACTCAAGAACCAAGAAAATTTGGCCCTTGTAGTAGATGATGTCATCCATGATTCCAAAGTTGTCATCATGTATCTGTCCATCCATTAACTGACATGCAAATTGGTTCTTTGAGTATTCTACTAAGAGGTGAGCCTTCCAGTCAGCTGAGATATTGGTCATAGCATAAACTGATGGCCTTCTGGATAATGCATCTGCCACTATGTTATTCTTCCCCTTGACAAACTCGATGTCAAAATCATAGGCCTGTATCTTGCTAACCCACTTCTCCTGCCTCTCATTTAAGTCCTTTTGTTCCAAAAAGTACTTAAGACTGTTGTGATTTGTTCTCACCACAAATTTCGCTCCTACCGGGTATTGCCTGAACTTAGCCAATGCGTGCATGATGGCCAACATATCCTTGTCATAGATGGTATAAAGAAGCTCAAAGCCCCTCAACTTTTGGCTCTCATATACAAGTGGGTGCCTATTCTGCATAAGCACTGCTCCAATGCCCTCCTCGGAGGCATCACACTCCACTGTGAAGGGTTGGGTGAAATCTTGTAGAGCTAAGATTGGGCACGTACTCATTACCTTTTTCATTTTGTCAAATGTCAATTGTGCCTCTGAACTCCATTTGAAGGCTACTTTCTTGGTTAAATCGGTCAAGGGTGCACAAAGATGTGAGAAACCCTTCATGAAATTCTTGTAGTAGCAACAAATGCCAAGAAACCCCTTCAATTCTGTGAGGGTCTTAGGTGTGGGCTCTCATAGACAAGTGGGTGCCTGTTCTACATAAGCATTGCTCCAATACCCTCCCTAGAGGCATCACACTCCACTATGAAGGGTTGGCCGAAATATGATAGAGCTAAGACTGGGCACATAATCATTACCTTTTTCATTTTGTCAAATGTCAACTGTGCCTCTGAACTCCATTTGAAGGATCCTTTCTTGGTCAAATCGGTTAAGGGTGCACAAAGTTGTGAGAAACCCTTGACAAACCTCTTGTAGTAGCAACAGATGCTAAGAAACCCCTTCAATTCAGTGAGGGTCTTAGATGTGGGTTAATCAATTATAGATTAGATCTTCTCTTGGTGTACCTATGCCCCTTTTAGCCCAATGATGTGTCCCAAGTAGAGGACCTTTGTCATTCCAAATTCACATTTGGATTCCTTTACATACAAGGATTGATTCTCCATAATGGCTAGAATTCGTTCTACATGTTGAATGTGCTCCTCCCATGTCCTGCTATAGATCAACAAGTCATTAAAAAATACTAAGAGGTGCTTCCTTAACTGCTCGTTGAAGACATGATTCACGCAAGATTGAAACGTGGCTGGTGGATTAGTCAATCCACATAGAATCACTAGGAGTTCATAGTGACCTTAGTGACATCTAAAGGAAGTCTTGGGGACATCATGCTCCCTCATTTTGATCTGATGATAGCCAAAGCATAAGTCAATATTGGTGAAGTAAACAACCCCATGGAGCTCATCTAATAGCTCATCAATCCTCAGAATGGGATACCTATTCTTATTTGTCTTCTTGTTCAAGGCTCGATAATCAATGCACTTGCACATGGTCCCATCCTTCTTTTTCACTAGTACCACTGAAGATTCAAAAGGACTGGAGCTAGGTCTAATGTGGCCCATGTCTGGTAGTTCTTTGATAGCCTTCTCTATTTCATCTTTGTACTTATTTGGGTGTCTATAGGGAGTGATGATGATAGGTTTCGCTCCCTCTTCCAACTCTGTGATATGCTCAAACCCCCTATCTCGTGGTGCTCTTGGTGGAATGGGTCCAAACACCTTGCTATGCTTGTCAATGATTCTCTGAATCTCTGGTGAATAGTGAACCTCTCCCTTCTTATCCACATGTATTGATATTCTACACTCAACAACATATATAATGTCCTCGCTTTTGAAGATGGCCTCCATGTGCTTTGCTATAACCACCCTAGGTGTGTTCCCTGACATGCCTCTGAGTACTACCTTTTTTCCACTTTCCTCTATGAAAGGCATCTCCATGGTCTTGTAGTTGGTGGTGATTGGTCCCAATGTACTAAGCCATTGAACCCCAAGGATGATGTTTGTGTCTGGAAGGTCCATCACATAGAAGTATTGTGCTAAGTCATGCCTACCCAATGTAAGCTTCATCCCCATAATATACATGTTATAGGGCATAGTTATTCCTCCTACTACTTCCACCTTGAATACTTCAAATTCCACCATGGGTATGTGTCTCCTTTGTAGTAGAGATGAGACAATAAAATTGTGAGAAGCACCTCCATCAATGAGAACTGAAACCGTATGCCCCTGTAACACCCCTCTCATCCTGAAAGTGTTTTATTTGGCTACCCCACTGATAGATGTCAATGTTTCCTTCTCATTTGTTGTAGTTTCATGGATTGTACCTTCCTCTTCTGCAATTTCGGTAGTGTCTGCTTCTATATTTTGTACTTGGCTAAAATCTTCATCCTCCTCATTATCAAAAGTTACCTCAATGTAATGTGCCTTGCCTCTGCCCATGCATTTGTAGGATAGATCCCAAGGATCTTTGCATGTGTAACACATTTGTTTCCTCCTCGGTTCTCTTCTAGTGTTTTCATCCATTCTACCTGTTAGCACTCTGTAATTTGCCCAAGGTTGTGGAGGCAATCACAGAGATAACATCAAAACCTCTTTGAGTCGAGGATTTATCCCTCCAAGACTCAGAGAAGGATCTCTCTGTATGATATAGATTTATTTTAAGGGGATGTTAGGCTAGTTATGAAATATAAGGTTTGTTTTTAAGAATGGGTAGGGGCAGAGAAAAGGAACCATTGGGCAATGCAATCACAACAACAAACTATTCAAATCATTTTCTGTAAGATGAAATTGTAGGGAAAGGTAGCTAAAACACTGGATCTCTTTGCTTTGAATGGAAATCAGAATAAGAAAGATGAAACAAATCAATATTCAGATGGGAAGCAGTTAAGAATTCCCCACCTGTCTATCAGAGGAAAACATTTAAATTATCCAAAGTCAAGAAATAGAGCATATGTTCCAATGAATTATGTTCTTCTTTTCTCTATTTCATAATTCAAAAAGAAAAATGATTGTGGAGATAGGGAAAACAGTTAAATAAAGAAATTACAACACCAGGTTGTTTAACACAAGAATCCTACAGTTTTTATTGCTTGGAGATCAAGAACATGCTCATTGTGAGCTTACATCCCAGCACTGGTACCGCTGCTTTTCTAATCCTACTATGTTATTTACTCTATAAACATAGATATAAATAAAAAATACAATCCTTAGGCTCAGGAGATCAAATTCGATCATCCTGGCTGAAAATAACGAGTAAATCCCTAAAAGATCTGAACTGAAATCTGGGTCGAATCTGCTGAGAATAGGGATACACTCTGACATTTGTTTCTCCTCAACGGTGACACCTGCGTAAAAATGAATGAGTTTATTTTATATTAGTTTGTATGGAGAAAAAAACTCCTTCGGTTTCTCCAATTTTGTTTCAAGCTCGCCGAAACAACTCTCGTAAAATCGTGACCAAGACAGGAAAAACCAGAATCCTGAAAAAAGGGGCTCAGAAACGGCTTTGTTTATCCCAACTTGTGGTACCTGTGCAAACTATGGGAGATGATTTTTTTCTTCATCCTGTGCTAAACAAAAACCTCTCTCGGTTTTTGAAAATTCATTTCCATTTGCCTGGAATACCTCTCAGAAAATGAAGTGTTGAACGTGCAAAAAAAATGGTTTTAAATTTTCGGGAGGGCGGTTTTGGAGGGACAGATTGGTTTACTCGGACCCCCCCTAAGGTGGTAAGTGGTATTGGGAGGGGGGTTCGAGTTCACCATACGGTGACAAATTTCCCTCCCAATACCACCAACTCGGACCCCCTTGGTGGTGATGTGACGTGAGAGGGGGGTTGCGAGTAAATTACAAACGTAGACTGATTTCTTTGGGATGAGTGCATAGTGCGTTTTTTGTTTGTTTTGTTTTTATTTTTTATTTCGTTTATGTTTTATTATATTATATGTTTTATTTTTTATTTATTTTTTTATTTATATGTTTTATATATTTTTATTTAATGTTTAATTAATAAACACTAACCTAATTACTAATTTAAACAACTAAATTCATTATTAATTAGTTAATTAATTAATTATTAACTATTCTAACATATTTTAATTAATCTAACTACACTAAATTTTATCCCTACATGAATAAACAAGCTTAGGAAAAAAGAAGCAATAGGTTAATAGTGTTAGTAATAAAATTTAGTGTAGTTAGTGCTCACTGTGAGCTTACATCCCAGCACTGGTACTGCTGCTTTTCTAATCGTACTATACTCTTTACTCTATAAAAATAGATATAAATAAAAAATACAATCCTTAGGCTCCAGAGATCAAATTCAATCATCGTGGCCCAAAATATCAAGTAAATCCCTAAAAGAACTGAACTAAAATCTAGGCTGAATCTGCTGAGAATAGGGGTACACTCGGAAATTTGTTTCTCCTCAACGGTGACACCTGTGTAAAAAATGAAATATGTTATTGTATATTATTTTGTTTGTAGAAAAAACCTCCTTCGGTTTCTCCAATTTCGTCTCCAACTCGTCGAAACAACTCCTGCAAAATCGTGACCAAAACAGGAAAAACTGGAAACCTGAAAAAAGGGGCTCAGAAACAGCTTTGTTTATCCAAATATGGGAGAGGTTTTTGTTGTTCAGCTCGTGATGAACACAAACCTCTCTTGGGTTTTGAACATTCCTTTCCATTTTCCCGGAACCCCTCTTGGAAGACGAAGTGTTGAACAGGAAAAAAAAAACAGTTTTAAATTTTCGGGAGGGCGGTTTTGGAGGGGCATAGTGGTTTACTCGGACCCCCCTTGAGGTGGTAAGTGGTATTGGGAGGGGGGTCCGAGTTCACCATACGGTGACAAGTTTCCCTCCCAATACCACCAACTCGGACCCCCTTGGTGGTGATGTGACGTGAGAGGGGAGGGGGGGTCTGAGTAAATTACGAACGTAGATTGATTTCTTTGGGATGTGTGCATAGTGCATTTTTTGTTTTTTTTGTTTTTATTTTGTTTTTTAATTTTTTCATTATTTCGTTTATGTTTTGTTATATTATATGTTTTATTTTATATATGTTTTATTTTTATATATGTTTTATTTTTTAATTTGTTTTTTATTTATATGTTTTATAATTGTGTTTTATATATTTTTATTTAATGTTTAATTAATAAACACTAACCTAATTACTAATTTAAACAACTAAATTAATTATTAATTAGTTAATTAATTAATTATTAACTATTCTAACATATTTTAATTAATCTAACTACACTAAATTTTATTACTAACACTATTAACCTATTGCTTCTTTTTTCCTAAGCTTGTTTATTCATGTAGGGATAAAATTGGTGAAGGGGTGAAGAAATGAAGGATGAGAGATTGAAGGGCGCATCGATGGATGAAGGATGCAACAGGGTGATGAAGGATCGAGCGAAATTAAATGGAGGGTAAAATGGAATCAATCGAGCCAGATGTATTCGTCACGGGAGAAATGCCAAATAAGCAACTGAAGAGTCAGGTTGCCTATGATTATAGGACCCCAACATAGGCTCCACCTAGGGATGACAACTCTTTCAGGAGGTGTCAAGAAACACTAAACTCTGAAAATCCAGACCGGTGCTTTATTCTTTGGGCTGATCCCAAAGTCTGCAACCTGTACCTATTCCAAACTTGACTAAATCTTCAAAGAGACACTGAAATGAAATGGAAAGCATGCTTTCCTAGCAAGCTTATTTTCATTCTGTAAATTTGATAATTAAAAGATGTTGATCTAACGATCTTATTTATGTACATACATCCTATTCTAACTTGAGAATGCACGACCTCAATCAATATGAAATATCCAATATAACCAATCAAATATTGGATCTGATACCTTGGCCCTTTCACTGTTTTTCACCCAACTTAGAAATAGAACTATTAATGACATGTAGTGGATATTTCCAACCCAATCTTCATCACAAGGAGTTTGATAAACCTAACAGACAACATAAATACTGGAAATGCATTGTGGCTCGGTGATGAACAATTTCTCCATATAAATAGCCACTGGATCAAGATAGACTTGACCCATCACTGGATATTACCAATCAAATATTGGATCTGATACCTTGGCCCTTTCACTGTTTTTCACCCAACTTAGAAATAGAACTATTAATGACATGTAGTGGATATTTCCAACCCGATCTTCATCACAAGGAGTTTGATAAACTTGACAGACAACATAAATACTGGGAATGCATTGTGGCTCGGTGATGAACAATTTCTCCATATAAATAGCCACTGGATCAAGATAGACTTGACCCATCACTGGATATTCTGACTCGATCAATTCAACCTCATGACCAAGTGCCACACATTTGTTCTCTATGTCTTCAAGTGACTCGGAACATGCTTGTATTTGATCTGATGAGTTTTGTACTAATACTTCTACTAAACAAGACATTGGAGTTGCTTGTCTGATCATATCCATATCATAACATCTCTTGAAATGATTAGGGGTAAATGAAAATTGACTTTGAAAACACAAGCTATCCAACATATCAACTATTGGGTCATAAAGTGATTTAGATGACTATGGAATTGGTTCTACTGGGTGAGATCGGAAGAGGGGTAAATGAAAATTGACTTTGAAAACACAAGCTATCCAACATATCAACTATTGGGTCATAAAGTGATTTAGATGACTGTGGAATTGGTTCTACTGCCATTTCATGGCTTACACTGTGATTCTCAACCAAAATATGGCTAAGATTCCCTCTCACAATCTGAAATGAACTAAAGCATAAGGGAAAGGAATCAAAATAGATCAATTCATTACCTGTTCCATGCTCTATGATTTCATCTGAGGTTTGATATTCAAAAACATTCAAGGGCTGCACCTCCAGATCTGAAGCAGATTCCATATCATACCTATTTTCCTCAATTGGGTCATCAGAACACTCCTCATTCTTACTATTTACAATCTACTTACAATGTTTTCTCAGGAGTGAGGCAAAACATAGGGGCAAGCAGTTTGCACTTTCTTGAAAATTTTCTGCATTTTCCTCCTTGCAATCTTGATTAGTATGCAGAGTTTGATTGTCATCTTGGCATTTCTTGAAAATTTTCTGCATTTTCCTCCTTGCAATCTTGATTAGTATGCAAAGTTTGATTGTCATCTTGGCATTACAGTAATTGGACTTCTTCTTCCCATGAAGATAGTGGTGGTTTTTTTGAGCATTCATCATCAAACTCAACCACATAGTCATCACCCTGATGATCATATCCTGGAAAATCATGTACATATGCAAGGTCATCAAACATGCACATCATATCAGCTAATGGCTCTTCAACAAGCTAAGTTGGAACTTCATCTTTGACAATGTTGTGAATTGAGTACATGAAACAATCATTATCCAATCCATGATACCAAGGATGAGCTGCAAAGTGTTTGGGTACAATGATCCTTGTCTGTTCTGGAACTATTGGAATATGTGATCTTTGAACAACAAGTTTATCTTTACTGCTAATCGTCTGCATCATCTCTTTTACAGTATTTGCTAGGACATCTAGTTTCACTTTTGAAGATGTCATCCGTTCCTTTTCTATTCTATCTTTCTCTTCTGCCCTTAGCTTAGATTTTTTTTTCAGCAAATTAGCTTCCACATCCACTGCAATGTTTTGCATTTCTTCAAGGGTTGCAGTGTTCCTTTCTCTTAATTGGAATGCCATCTCAGGATCGAAGGCATCTGAGAAATGCAAGTGAGCGAATCCTGGGGGTGGCCTTATATCAACCGGCATTGCATGATACACCTTATTGAACCTTGTTGAAAATTGTTGTACTATCTCCCCTGACTGTCTTTTCAAATGGTCATACTCCTCTAGGATGACAAAAACATTTCTCATGATCACCCATCTATCCAGGAAAATTTGCACAAATTGACGGAAATTGCTTATTGCTTGCAGTTGGAAGATTCTTAAAACAAGTTTTGACTTTACCTTGCAATGATAGGGAAAATATCTTGATACATACATCATTTTCTTCCACCTCAAATAGATCAAGAAAATCCTCAAGACTTTGAATGTGCTTTCTTCCACCTCAAATAGATCAAGAAAATCCTCAAGACTTTGAATGTGCTTTTCAGCAGTGATATTCACATTTTCTCCATCAAACCTGGGTCAATTATTGATCTAATTGACAAGGAAGTCATGCAGAATAGGAGGCAAATATAGAGGCTTGTATCGATATGGGATTTTATCGATATGGGATTTTCAAAGGTATAGGAGGTAAGGCAAGGGGCTTATAGATAACTGGAATTTCAACAATGGCAGGAGATAAAGCATGAGGCTCATGTCTCACTAGGTTTTCTACAAGTGTATCTGGGATGTGCACAAGTGTATAGGTATGTACATGATCTACAACTTGGGGCTTAGTCTCTTGAGGCTCATCAGTTTGCAAATGATGAATGTAAACCTCAACAATGTACTCTTGATCATGATCAAAATAAGATAAAACATAATTACAGATAAAACCAAAGATGTCTTGAATACAATTTGATCTTGAATACTTGATCCTTCCATATTGTTTTGTCATGTCGGGTTCTTCCTCCAGTGGAGTCTTTAAGTTGGCACTGTCTGGAGCTTAGTGGAGTCGCTAGGTGAAAGATTTCATCCTTCTTGTGTCTGGTCACTATCCACCATTAGTGATCAGATATAGAACTTGAAGTGCACTACTGAACAAAGTTCCCCGGTATGGTCGCCATTATGTTAGCACTCTGTAATTTGCCCAAGGCTATGGAGGCAAGCATAGAGGTAACATCAAAACCTCTTTGAGTCGAGGATATATCCCTCCAAGACTCAGAGAGGGATCTCTCTGTCTGATATAGATTTATTTGAAGGGGATGTTAGGCTAGTTATGAAATATAAGGTTTGTTTTTAAGAATGGGTAGTGGCAGAGAAAAGGAACCATTGGGCAATGGAGTCACCACAACAAACTATTCAAATCCTTTTCTGTAAGATGAAACTATAGGGAAAGGTAGCTAAAACATTGGATCTCTTGGCTTTTAATGGAAAGTAGAATAAGAAAGATGAAACAAATCAATATTAATATGGGAAGCAGTTAAGAATTCCCCACCTGTTTATCAGAGGAAAACATTTAAATTATCCAAAGTCAAGAAATAGAGCATGTGTTCCAATGAATTTTTTTATTCTTTTCTCTATTGCATAATTCAGAAAGAAAAATGATTGTTGAAATAGGGAAAACAGTTACATAAATAAATTACATCACCAGGGTGTTTAACACAAGAATCCTGCAGTTTTTATTGCTTGGAGATCAAGAACATGCTCA
>CBVK0100135929.1:0-14150 GCA_900067695.1 Picea abies
CCTTCTTTTACTTCTTCTTCCCTCTGAAATTAGACTTGTATCAAATGAATGTATAATGATATTTATTTATACCATTTATGTCACTTCCTTTTAACATTAGGGCCGACCTGACAGTTTCTTATTTTGTAATTATTTTCTTTAATTATTTTCAGGGCCTACATGTACTTCCTTTTTCAATTCACTTTGTCATCTTCAAAAATTCATTTCTCCTCAACCATGAGGATCCATGTGATGTGCCACATACGACAGGAAACAACATGATGTATACTATCCATTCATGGGTGTTGTATATGCATGTGCATTTTCCTTCATGTCCAAATACCTTTATCAATCTTGCGGTCCAAAACCCATGACTAGGGTTGACATCAGTGACAACAATCAATCTTCCAACAAAATTTTTATTAAATCTACTTGGATAGGTTTCCTCAACGACCTCCATATTTCACGGTCTGAATCATTCTAGAAATTTTTTTATTGTGAAAATGGTGATATGACGTGTAAATAACATACCTTAGAAAGAATCATCAAAATAATTTATCCTCCGTTGAATTTCGGCCTTCTTTACTTCACCTTCCCTCTAAAATTTTCCTTAGATATCCTTTGGTTACCTCATTCACATGTAGATATTCAATATTCTCAAGTGTGATTAAATGAGATATCCTTTCCTTTTATTTATACTTTTGTGTAGCTTCCTCAAGGGGTTACCTTCTAACCATCTTAAACCACTTTCCTTATTTTAGGGATAACCCACTTCTAACCAATTGTCCACTTAGTAATTTATCCATTAAATTTATTATTTAAATAATTTATTTTGTATCCACTTTGAATTATAGTACACTCATCACTTCACTTTATTAATTAAATAATTTATTTTTTGCAACTAGTTTGACTACTTTGATCTTTTGGGGCTCCTATATGACTCAGGAAGGTTCTCCAACTTCACATGGACATAACTCTCTAAACATGTGGAGTTATGTGATGTTCCACATACCACCAGAAATGTTATGACATATACTATCCATCTAGAATAGTCTTACCTTCAAATATACTAAAACGCATACCATTATACATCAAACAAACTTGGGTCCATTACCCAAACCTTTGTGCTACTGAAATTTTCTACCATACTTTATTCAAGGGTTGACATCAATGACAACCAACCCAAATAATAAACAAGAATATAAAATACACTAACTAGCGACAAAGAGAAGGGGGAAGAGATAAAGAGAGAAAACAAGAGAGTCAGAATGAGACTAATGACAAGGAGAGAGAGAAAGAGATGGTAGATGTAAGATAGACAGAGAGAATATATAGTTGGAAGGAGGGGGGGATATAGAGGGAGGACGGGGGTATAGAGATAATGTGTGAGTGTGAGAGGGAGGAGAGAAAGAAAGAGAGGGGTGTTGGACAAGGAGTGTTTGAGTGTGTGAGAGGGAGGGAGAGGGAGAGGGAGACAAAGAGAGTGGGTAACGAGAGAGTGAGAGGAAGGGGGGATATGATATTGGGGAGGGGTAGATGTATGAGAGAGAGAGTAGAGAGATATTGGGAGGGAGTGGGAGGGAGAGAGGGAGAGAGGAGGGCGTTGAGAGAGAGTGAGACTAATTGTGAGAGGAAGGGGGGAGACAGTTAGAAGGGGAGGGTATAGATATATAAATAAATAAATGGGGGGATAGTAGAGAGAGAGGTATGGGAATATAGTGAGAGTTAGAGTAAAAACAATGAGAGGGAGAAAGTGGTGGTAGATGTAGGAGAGAAAGAGAGGAAATATAGTGGGAGGGAGGATGTGGGTAGAGAGACAATGTGATTGTGAAAGGGGGGGAAGAGAAAGAAAGAGAGTGGGGATGGAAAAGGAGTGTATAAGTGTGTGAGAGGGAGGGAGAGGGAGATAAAGAGAGTGGGTAGAGAGAGAGTGAGAGGAAGGGGGGGAGAGATAGTGGGGAGAGGTAGATGTATGAGAGAGAGAGCATAGAGATAGTGGGAGGGAGAGGGAGAGAGAGAGAGGGAGAGAGGAGGAGGAGGGGGAGGGGAGAGAGAGCAATTGATGATGAGAGGAAGGGGTGAGATATAGGGAAGGGTGGGGTAGATATATATAAAGAGAGAAATGGGGGGAGAGTAGAGAGAGAGGGAGGGGGATATAGTTAAAGTGAGACTAAGAAAAATGAGAGAGAAAGAGATTGTAGATGTAGGAGAGAAATATAGGAGAGATAGTGGGAGGGAGGGGGAGAGATAGAGGGAGGAGGTGGGTAGAGAGTGAATGTGTGAATGTGAGAGTGGGGGAAGAAAAAGAAAGAGAGGGAGGATGGAAATAAAGTTTTTTAGTGTGTGAGAAGGAGGGAGAGGGAGATAGAGAGAGTGGTTAGAGAGAGAGTAATATGAAGGGGGGAGAGATAGTGGGGAGGGGTAGATGTATGAGAGAGAGAGTGAAGAGATAGTGTGATGTAGGAGCATCGCTCCATGTCAGCAGTGTGCCAACCAACTAGCACATCCATCACACATTTAATGGAGAAAGGGAGAGGCACAACCCTCTCAATTTTGAAATTTGAAATTTCAATAAATGTTATAAGGATTTTAATGCCAGACCACGCCTTTGTACAGTTAGTGGTTGAGGTTTCCTTTAATGTTTTCTTGCAGCAAGCCTAGGACGTAGTTAAGACTAGGCATCCATTTATGTAATGTAGCCGTAGGAGTACGATGCCAGCCGAGACAACGATGGCACTAAGACAGTGAAGAGGATAATATCGAGAGAGCCCTCTTTTGTAAAAGGGTCTCTAAGAAAATTAGAGTAGAGAGAGGAGGAGAGACCAGAGCAGAGAGGTCTCAAGAGAGAGCTGAGACTTGTTACAGTCTAGGCTTTGTAAAAATTTGTATAGAAATACAGATTAATAGAAAAGAAGTTTTCTTGCACATGTGTGTTTGACGTTTACATGTTTTTATGCATTTCATGTTTTAAATGCATAACTGGTGAAGCATTGCATAATTTTTAATTTCTTCTTGTCTTGGAGTTTTTGAGTGTAAGGAGTGCACATAGTTCGCAAGGTGTGCATTGACATAGGTGAGACAACCTCAAGAAAGCTCAAGAGGGATAGCGTTGAGCCTTCATCATCAGAGGTGCAAGGAGTGCACAGGAAGGAACTTTGTTTCGAGTTCAAGGAAGATAGAACTAATGAAGGTTCTGTAGAGCCCTGCTAAGAGGGCATTGAGTGAGTGCATAGAGTGCACCAGAGAACTCTATTTCGAGTTCTGAGGAAAGGGAAGTGTCAAAGATAAGACACACACAGAGTTGTTGAATACTCTGTAGGCTCTACAAGCTATACATCGACCAGAAGAATGCCATGTGGGCATAGGGAGTTTTCTTTCCAAGAAAACTTCTCAGATCTGAGTTTAGAAAAATACTCAGTAGCACCAGGAGTGTGTGAGCACTTGTCCCAAGCCAATAAGCTCAGAAGAGAAATCATGAGAAGAATGCACACAGAGAAAACCTTTCGAGGTTTATGAGTTGATAATCCTCAAGAGGGGGAGAATTTATATAATGCAGACGAGACCTAAAGGAACCGGGCTCGCAAAGGAAGCATCGAAGGTTGAGACATTCGAGCGTCAAATTTATTCCAAGGGAAGGGAAGAGGCACAAGCTCAGGAGGAGGAGCACAACTGTCATTGGATTGGCACTGGGAGGAAAGATCTGGATCGTTGAATCTACGTCCAGGCACACAGGAGGAGAGAGAAAAAGGAGGATAGATCTGAACCATCAGATCTAACGCCAATAATCGACAACAGTTGGATCAGGTGAAGGTGCAGGGGGTTTAAACCCTTGGATACCCACACTTTCGAAGTTCAGGGTTTGGAGTGGCAAGGGATTTTGGGTTCGTTGCATCGCGAACTCCCGATTTGCGAAATCCTAAAATCTTGCGCTTGAATTTCACTATTTCAGAGTTTGGGGTTTAGAGCGGAAAGGGATTTAGGAGTCGCTGCATCACGAACTCTCAGTTCATGAAATTGCATCAACCGTCAGATCTGGAGTGCGGTGGCCTGAGATCCGCTGGATAAAGGATACGTGTACAGGGTTGAGTCTCTAGGAGGTGCACAGGATAAAGGTTCTAGGTCGTCAGATCTAGCACCAAGGAATGATAGTCGTCTGATCCAAAAGGAGGTGCAAGGGGTTTAATCCTTGTAATAGCAGAGGGAAGAGGAATCGTCAAGTCATGAAAGCATCGGGGCCATCCATTTTGGAGGACAGGTGTCAAATATCCGAGCCCTTTTCGGTGTTTCAGACACCAAGAGTTTGAGGAGAAGGAGTCATGCGACAAGAAGTCCCAGCTCATGAAATTGCGAAAGCATCAGGATCGTTCATCAAAGGGACACGTGGTGAGTGGTCAAGGTTCGAGGAAAACCCAAAAGGTTCTCTCAAGGGCTAGTATTTCGACATTTCAAGACCCTAGAGGTTGAAGGACCAAGAACCATCTGCAGCCGGAATAACGAAATACTAAAAAAGCAAATCGTGGTCACCGGTAGATTTCGACATTTCAGGGTCTGAGAGTTCGAAGGACCTAGAATTGTTGCAGTCAGAGACGTGAAATTGCGAAATGACAAAACCTAAAATCATTCGAAAGATGAGGGAAGACCCAGAGTCATTAATCCCTTTTGGTGTTTTGGCAACCAAGAGTTGGAGGGACAAGGAGCCTGGGAGAGCTCGCATGCAGGAGTCCTGAAACCCCAAAACATGAAAGGTGTGTTGGTTTAGAATAGAGAAGAGCGCCAAAAGCTGAGCGCGTGCGTAGGTTTTCTCAAGGCCTGTGCCAGAGGACAAATGGGCATGTGGATTTGTTCAAAGGGTTCCAATAAGAGCCCGAAGAGATATTTCGGCTTAGAAGAAGAACAATCTAGAGACCAAGAGGTCACAAAACCCTGCTGAGGTAGAACATTTGCATCAAGTGGTATCAGAGATAATATTTTCATCTGTAGACTTCACGTGAAGGAGGATACAGAGTAATGATGCTCTGTGAATATTGTTGCAAGGTGTGCAACAAATGATAGACAACCAAGCGAGCTATAGGAGGACATGGAGATGCTCTCAAATGTAGGGTGATCCATACGCTTGCCAGGAGGGAGGTGAAAGATGGAAATGGCTACTGAAGGCCATGAGCATGGTGGAAGAGGAGACCAGCAACATATGAGTAAAGCAGAGATTGAAAAATAAATTGCTGAGATAAGGGAAAGAATGGAACAACTGACATTGAAGATGCAGTAGGAGGCAAAAGTACACTGGAGGTACGAATGGCCTCTGAACAGGAAAGCCAAATGGCCTATCCAAAAGTTGTTGGCTAGGAAACAACAATAAGAGTTGAGGAAGTGGTTGAGGTATGATGAAAGCCTCAGTGACACAGAGATGGTTTGCATATGTGAGCTAGAAGTTGGAGAAACCCTTAGTGATGAGGAAGAGAGATCAGTTTCAGGTCTCATAAACTGCCAGGAGGGCAGAGATGAATTTTCCAATTGCCATATGGGCAATGAAATGAGATCATTGGACGATCTCATAGACTGTCGAAAGGACAGTAGTGGAAATTCATATTTCCAGGAGGGAAATGGTATGAGATTAGCTGAATATCTTGTAAACTGCTAGGTGGGTAGGGCAAAAATCCCATATTGCCAAGTGTGCAAGGGAGAGAAGATGAGACTGTCTGAAAGTCTCATGAACTGAGGGATGAGTTTGGGTCAGCAAGGAGTGTTGATAGAGATGGGATCGATTGATCTTGTAAACTTCCAGGTGGGCAGAAGTGAAATTTCGAGTTTCCAGGTGGCTAATGGGAAGAGATCAGCAAAAGGTCTCGCATACTGCCAAGGGGGCAATGCTGAAAGATTAGATTGCCAGGTGGGCAATGAGATGGGACTAGTCGATCTCATACACTGCCAAGTGGGAAGTAAAAAATTCCCAGGATGCCAAGTGGGCAAGGGGAAAAAGATGAGGCTATGTGAAAGTCTCATGAACTCAGAGGAGAGTTCAGATCAGTAAGGAGTGTTGACAAAGGAAGGTTAGAAATACATTCTGATCATTGAGGGAATTGAAGTATTCCTACCAAGCAACCCAGTTGAGGAAAAAGTATGTGTTGCATAAGAAACAACAGAAGGAGGACAACCAGCAGAAACTATTGTGGAGGAAGAAATGGAGCAGACACTGACGTTTTCCCAAGAAGCAGAAGATGAGCATTCAACAGAATGGCTGAAAATTTTCAGCCGGGAAGCTAGACAGGAAATCATTGTAGTACTGGAAGCTATAGAAGAAGAAGAAGAGGAAGCAAACAACATGGATTTTTCTGACCTGTGTGAAGAATTGGAATCCCTGGAAATGAGGGTGATGGTGCAAAGTTTTCACATCCAACAGGCTAAGTTGGAAGAAGGTAGTGGAACATACTAGCCTAAGGAGAAGTTGGAAGTACACCAGGAGGAGAAATGGCAGCAACAAAACTACCACAGGAGGAAGCTGAGAAGAAATTATGTGAGGAGATTGTAGAGATGGAGTCTGCAGCAGAGTGGCCACTTAGTGCCACAAAGACAAATAAACATAGCAGTGGAGATCGAGCAGATCTTCCCATTGAGAAGACAGAAGTGTGGCAGAGAAGACTGCATACAAAGAGCCGGCCACTGGAGCAGCTAGATGAGGTAGTTGAATAAATTAGAAGGCTGATGATTTCAGTAGCAAAGACTACCAGCAACGAGAAGCTAAGTAGAAGGGATCCTGTAAGAGTAGTAGGGCAGGAACAACAACAACAGTGAAGCAGAGGAGCAGATGGATAACTCCAAGGGAAAGTTTGGGATCCAAGTGGATTTCAACACTAGAGAAGAGGAGGTCATGATCAGGACATCATGATTTTTCCAACTGAGGAGTATGATGTAGTAGCATCACTCCATGTCAGTAGCGTGCCAGCCAGCCATCACATCCAGCATGCATTTAATGGAGAAAGGGAGAGGCGCATCCCTCTGAATTTTGAAATTTGAAATTTCAATAAATGTTGTAAGGCTTTTAATGCTAGACCACGCCTTTGTACAGGTAGTGGTTGAGGTTTCCTTTAATGGTTGCTTGCAGCAAGCCCAGGACACAGTTAGGACTGGGCATCCATTTATGTAATGTAGCCATAGGAGTACAATGCCAGCTGAGACAACGATGGCACTAAGATGGTTAAGAGGATAAGCTCAGAGAGCTCTCTTTTGTAAAAGGGTCTCTAAGAAAATTATAGTAGAGAGAGGAGGAGAGACCAGAGCAGAGAGGCATCGAGAGAGAGCTGAGACTTGTTACAGTCCAACCTTTGTAAACATTTGTATAGACATACAGATTAATAGAAAAGCATTTTTCTTGCACACTGTGTGTTTGATGTTTACATGTTTTTATGCATTTCATGTTTTATATGCATAATTGGTGAAGCATTGCATAAGTTTCAATTTCTTCCTATCTTGGAGTTTCCGAGTGCAAGGAGTGCACATAGTCCACAAGGTGTGCATTGATAGAGGTGAGACAACCTCAGGAAAGCTCAAGAGGGATACTGTTGAACTGTAATCAGCAAAGGTGTAAGGAATGGATAGGAAGGAACTATGTTTTGAGTTTAGGGAAGACATAACTACTAAAGGTTCTATAGAGCTCTACCAAGAGGGCATTGAGTGAGTGCATAGAGTGCACCAGAGAACTGTATTTTGAGTTCTGAGGAAAGGGAAGTGTTGAAGAGAAGACACACATAGAGTTGTTGAATACTCTGTAGGCTCTGCAAGGTGTGCATCGAGCAGAAGAATGCCAAGAGGGCGTAGGGAGTTTTATTTCCAAGAAAACTTCTCAGATCTAAGTTTAGAGAAATACTTAGTAGCACTAGGAGTGTGCGAGAGTGGACTTGTTCCAAGCCCATAAGCTTAGAAGAGAAAGCGTGAGAAGAATGCGCACAGAGAAAACCTTTCTAGGTTTTTGAGTTGATAAAGCTCAGGAGGGGGATCATATCTATAACACAGATGAGACCTAATGGAACCGAGCTCACAAAGGAAGCATCGAAGGCCAAGACCTTCGAGCATCGAATTGCTTCCAAGTGAAGGGAAGAGGTGCACGCTCAGGAGGAGGAGAACAACTGTCATTGGATCGACACTGGGAGGAAATATCTGGACCATTGAGTCTACGTCCAGGCACATAGGAGGAGAGAGCGCAAGGAGGATAGATCTGAACCGTCAGATCTAACACCAATACTCAAAAATCGTTGGATCAGGCAAAGGCGCAAGGGGTTTAAACCCTTGGATACCCACACTTTTGGAGTTCGGGGTTTGGAGTGGCAAGGGATTTTGGGGTCGCTGCATTTTGAACTCCCGATTCATGAAATCCTAAAATCTCACGCTCGAATTTCACTATTTTGGAGTTCAGGGTTTGGAGCAGCAAGGGATTTAGGAGTCCCTGCATTGCGAACTCCCGATTCATGAAATCACGCCAGCCGTCGAATCTGGAGTGTGGTGGCCTGAGATCCATTAGATCTAGGATACATGCATAGGGTTGAGTACTTGGGAGGTGCATAGGAAAAAGGATCTGGGTCGTCAAATCTAGCACCAAGGATCGATAGCCGTCAGATCCAAAAGGAGGTGCGAGGGGTTTAATCCTCGTAACAGTATAGGGAAGAGAACTCATCATGTCCCGAAAGCATTGGGGCCATCCATTTTGGAGGATAGGTGTCAAATATATGAGCCCTTTTTGACATTTCAGACACCAGTAGTTCAAGGAGAAGGAGTCACGAGACAAGAAGTCCCAACTCATGAAATTGTGAAAGCATCAGGATCGTTCATCAAGGGGACACGTGGTGAGTGGTCAAGGTTCGGCGAAAACCATGAAAGGTTCTCTCAAGGGGTAGTATTTCGGCATTTTGGGACCCATGAGGTTGAAGGACCAAGAACGGTTTGCAGCTGAAATCGTGAAATCATGAAATCTGAAATCCTGAAAAAGAAGACCATGGTCACAGGTAGATTTCGACATTTTGGGGTCTGGGAGTTCGAAGGACCTAGAATCGTTGCAGCCAGATTCATGAAATTGTGAAACACCAAAACCTAAAGGCATTTGAAGGCTAAGGGAGGAACCAGAGTCATTAATCCCTTTCGACGTTTCGAAGGCCGGGAGTTGGAGGGACAAGGAGCCTGGGAGAGCTCGCATGCAAGAGTCCCGAAACCCTGAAACGCGAAAGGTGTGTTGGTTCATAACAGAGAAGAGCACTGAAAGCTAAGCACATTTGTAGGTTTTCTCAAGGCCTATGCTAGAGGACAAAGGGGCCTGTGGATTTGTTCAAAGGGTTCCAACAGGAGCCCGAAGAGCTATTTTGGATCAGAAGAAGAATGATCCAGAGACTGAGAGGTCGTAGAACCCTATTGAGGTATGGGGTCTACATCAAGTGGTATCAGAGATGATATTTTCATCTGTAGACTTCAGGTGAAGGAGGAGACAGAGTAATTATGCTCTGTGAATATTGTTGCAAGGTGTGCAACAAATGATAGACAACCAGGAGAGCTGTAGGAGGACAAGGAGATGCTCTCAGCCGTAGGGTGATCCATACACTTGCCAGGAGGGCAGGTGAAAGATGGAAATGGCTACTGAAGTCCATGAGCATGGTGGCAGAGGATACCACCAGCATATGAGTAAACCAGATATTGAGAAAGAACTCACTGAGATAAGGGAGAGAATGGAACAACTGACATTGAAGATGCAGCAGGAGGCAAAAGTACACTGGAGGTACGAATGGCCTGTCCAAAAGTTGTTGGCCAGGAAACAACAACAATAGTTTAGGAAGTGATTGAGGTATGATGAAAGCTTCAGTGACATAGATATGGTTTGAATATATGATCCAGAAGTTGGAGAAACCCTTAGTGATGAGGAAGAGAGATCAGTTTCAGGTCTCATAAACTGTCAGGAGGGCAGAGATGAAATTTCCAATTGCCAGGTGAGAAATGAAATGAGATCATTGAAGGATCTCATAGATTGTCGAGAGGACAACAATGGAAATTCATATTGCAAGGAGGGGAATGGTATGAGATTAGATGAAGATCTCATAAACTTCCAGGTGGGAAGGTAATAAATCCCATATTGCCAAGTGGGCAAGGAAGAGCAGATGACACTGTCTGAAAGTCTCATGAACTCAGGGATGAGTTTGAGTCAGCAAGGAGTGCTGATAGAGATGGGATCAATTGATCTCGTAAACTACCATGTGGACAGAAGTGAACTTTCGAGTTGCCAAGTGGGCAATGGGAAGGGATCAACATAAGGTCTCCCATACTGCCAAGGGGGCAGTGGTGAAAGTTCATATTTCTAGGTGGGCAATGAGATGGGACCAGTTGGTCTCATACACTGCCAGGTGGGTAGTAGAAAATTCCCAGGATGCCAAGTGGGTAAGGGGGGAAATATGAGGCTATGTGAAAGTCTCATGAACTCAGAGGAGAGTTCAGATCAATAAGGAGTGCTGACGAAGGAAGGTCAGAAATACATTGTGATCATTGGGGGAATTGAAGTATTCTTAACAAGTAGCCCAGTTGAGGCCATAGTATGTGTTTCATAAGAAACAATAGCTGGAGGACAGCCAATAGAAACTGTCATGGAGGAATAAATGTAGCAGACACTAATTTTTTCCCAAGAAGAAGAAGATGAGCATTCAACATAATGGCTAGAAATTTTCAGCCAGGAAGCTGGATAGGAAATCAGTGCAGTAGTGGAAGCTGCAAAAGAAGAAGAAGAGGAAGAAGATAGCATGGATTTTTCTGACCTGTGTGAATAATTGGAAGCCTTGGAAAGGAGGGTGATGGTGCAAAGTTTTCACATCCAACAGACTAAGTTGGAAGCAGGTAGTGGAAAATATTATCCTGGGGAGAAGCTGGAAGTATGCCAGGAGGAGAAATGGTAGCAGCAGAACTGCCACAAGAGGAACCTGAGAAGCAGTTCAGTGAGGAGACTACAGAGTTGGAGTCTACAGTAGAGTGGAAAATTAGTGCCACAAAGAGAGATAAAGATAGCAGGGGAGATCGAGCAGATCTTCCAATTGAGAAGACAGAAGTGCGTCAGAGAAGACTGCATACAAAGAGCCAGCCACTGGAGCAGCTGGACGAGGTAATTGAAGAAATCAGAAGGCTGATGATTTCAGTAGTAGAGATTTCTAGCAATGAGAAGTTGAGTAGAAGGGAGCCTACAAGAGCAGCAGGGCAGCAACAATGAAGCAGAGGAGAAAATGGACAACTCCAAGGGAAAGTTTGGGATCCAGGTGGATTTCAACACTAGAGAAGAGGAGCTCATGATCAGGAGATCATGATTTTTCCAGCTGAGGAGTATTATGCAGGAGAATCGCTCCATGTCAACAGTGTGCCATCCATCCAGCACATCCAACAAGCATTTAATGGAGAAAGGGAGAGGCACAACCCTCTCAATTTTGAAATTTGAAATTTCAATAAATGTTGTAAGGATTTTAATGCCAAACCATGCCTTTGTACAAGTAGTGGTTGAGGTTTCCTTTAATGGTTGCCTTCAATAAGTCCAGTACGTAGTTAGGATTGGGAATCCATTTATGTAATGTAGCTGTAGGAGTATGATGCCAGCCGAGACAACGATGGCACTAAGACGGTGAAGAGGATAAGCTTGAGAGAGCCCTCTTTTGTAAAAGGGTCTCTAAGAAATTAGAGTAGAGAGAGGAGGAGAGACCAGAGCAGAGAGGTCTCGAGAGAGACCTGAGACTTGTTACAGTCCAGCCTTTGTAAACATTTGTATAGACATGCAGATTAATAGAAAAGCAGTTTTTCTTGCACACTGTGTTTAACATTTACATGTTTTTATGCATTTCATGTTTTAAATGCATAACTTGTGAAGCATTGCATAAGTTTCAATTTCTTCCTGTCTTGGATTTTTCGAGTGCAAGGAGTGCACATAGTCCACAAGGTGTGCATTGACAGAGGTGAGACAACCTCATGAAATCTCAAGAGGGATAGCGTTGAACCTTCATCAGCAGAGGTGCAAGGAGTGCATAGGAAGGAACTATGTTTCAAGTTTAGGGAAGACAGAACTACTGAAGGTTCTGTAGATATCTGCCAAGAGGGCATTGAGTGAGTGCATAGAGTGCACTAGAGAAATATATTTTTAGTTCTGAGGAAAGGGAAGTGTCAAAAAGAAGACACTCACAAAGTTGTTGAATACTCTGTGGGCTCTGCAAGGTGTGCATGGAGCAGAAGAATGCCAGGTGGGCATAGGGAGTTTTCTTTCCAACAAAACTTCTCAGATATGAGTTTATAGAAATACTTAGTAGCACCAGGAGTGTGTGAGAGTGTTCTTGTTCCAAGCCCATAATCTCATAAGAGAAAGCGCGAGAAGAGCGCACATAGAGAAAACCTTTCGAGGTTTCTGAGTTGATAAAGCTCAGGAGGGGGAGCATTTATATAATGCAGATGAGACCCAAAGGAACCAGACTCACAAAGGAAGCATCGAAGGCTGAGACCTTCGAGCGTCAAACTTCTTCCAAGGGAAGGGAAGAGGTGCAAGCTTAGGAGGAGGATCACAGCTGCCATTGGATTGGCACTGGGAGGAAATATCTGGACCGTTGAATCTACGTCCAGGCACATAAGAGGAGAGAGTGTAAGGAGGATAGATCTGAACCATCAGATCTAATTCTAATACCTGACAACCATTGGATCAGCCAAAGGCATAGGGGGTTTAAACCCTTAGATACCCACACTTTCATATTTCGGGGTTTGGAGCAACAAGAGATTTTGGGGTCGTTGCATCGCAAACTCTTTGTTCACGAAATCCTGAAATCTCGCGCTCAAATTTCACTATTTCGAAGTTCGGGGTTTGGAGGGGAAAGGGATTTAGGAGTCGTTGCATTGCAAACTCCCGATTCACGAAGTCGCGCCAGCGATCGAATCTGGAGCGTGGTGGCCTGAGAGTCGCTGGATCAAGGATACATGGACAGGGTTGAGTCCCTAGGAGGTGCATAAGAAAAGGGATCTGGGCCATCATATCTAGCATCAAGGACTAATAGCCGTCAGATATGGAAGGAGGTGCGAGGGGTTTAATCCTCATAACAGTAGAGGGAAGAGGACTCGTCAAGTCTTGAAAGCATCGGGGCCATCCATTTTGGTGGATAGGTGTCAAAGATCCGAGCCGTTTTCAATGTTTCAGACACCAGGAGTTAGAGGAGAAGGAGTCATGAGACAAGAAGTCCCAACTCATGAAATTGCGAAAGAATCAGGATCTCTCATTAATGGGACACATGGTGAGTGGTCAAAGTTTGGGGAAAACCCTGAAATTTTCTCTCAAGGGGTAGTATTTCGGCATTTCGGGACCCAAGAGGTTTAAGGACCAAGAACAATCTGCAGGTAGAATCGTGAAATCATGAATTTCAAAATCTTGAAAAAGAAGACCGTGGTCACGGGTAGATTTCGACATTTCAGGGTCCAAGAGTTCGAAGGACCTAGATCGTTGCAACCAGAATCGTGAAATTGCGAAACGCCAAAACCTGAAAGCATTCGAAGGCTAAGGGAGGACCCAGAGTTGTTAATCCCTTTCAACATTTCGGTGACCGGGAGTTGGAGGGACAAGGAGCCTAGGAGAGCTCACATGTAGGAGTCCCGAAACCCTGAAACGCAAAAGGTTTGTTGGTTCAGAACAAAGAAGAGCGCCAAAAGATGAGCGTGTGCGTAGGTTTTCTCAAGGCCTATGCCAGAGGAAAAAGAGGCCTATGGATTTGTTCAAAGGGTTCCAACAGGAGCATGAAGAGCTATTTCGGCTCAGAAAAATAATGATCTAGTGACCTGGAGGTCACAGAACCCTACCTAGGTAGGGGGTCTGCATCATAGTGGGAGGGAGGGAGAGAGAGAGAGGGAGGGAGGAGGGGGGAGAGAGAGAGAGAGAGAGAGGGAGGAAGGGGAGAGAGAGAGAGGGAGACTGATTGTGAGAGGAAAGGGGGAGATAAAGGGAAGGGAGGTAGAGAGATATAAAGAGATAAATGGAAGGAGACTAGAGAGAGAGGGAGGAGGATACCGTGAGAGTGAGAATAAAAAAAATGAGAGAGATAAATAGGTGGTAGATGGAAGAGAGATGGAGAGGAGAGATAGTGGGAGTGAGGGGGAGAGATAGAGGGAGGAGGGGGGTAGAGAGAGAATGTATGAGTGTGAGA
>CBVK0100135930.1:0-14149 GCA_900067695.1 Picea abies
TTTAGATTTCCATTGTATATATCAGATTGGATTGACATTGGCATTTTAATATTCAATTGTTCTTTTCTTTTTGTAAATTACCCGATTCATTTGATCACTTGTTGTAAATATTTTCAATAAATTTATGATTGCTTGATATCATTGAAACAAAACATAAAAACATTTGTATCGCATATCATCTCTATTCTACATGATTTTATGACATTTTGCATTTGATTCCTCTTACAGAATAGATATTGTTGAACAGGAGATGAGGTTGAATAAAAATTCGACACTCATCTTTCAAACATTTGATTTCTCTAAAAACAGGTGATAAATTAATAATCTGCCATGCTGAAAATTCAAAAGGAAAATAAGGTATGAGTTCCTACTCTTCTTATAGTTCAAATAAAATTTTAAGAAAAATCTTTTTGAAATAAATGTGAAGGAAGTTTTTCTCATGATAATCTTATCACCTAACCTACAAATCAAAGAGGTATAAAATTACAACGGAAAGTGTCATGCTGATAAATTCTAAATCCATCTCTGAAATGAAAATAAATAAACTCGAAAGAAGTTTGGACTAAAGACACAAACTCGTGTGGGATTATGATATTTTGTTTCAGATCCTTTGAATCCTTGATTTGGTTATTTTTACCTATCCCCAAGTTCTTATCCACTTCGGATTTTCTTTATCCTTTCTTAGTTTTCATAGAAAGAAAGAAACTTACCTTGACTATGAAAACTTAAAAACATATTTTCAAAACAAGATTAGGAAAAAATATTTATGTTCCTTTGATTTTAATTGAAAAAGTATGTCTAGGCTAATCCTGATAATTTTATCTTTTCTATCGGACTTTAAACTGACTATTTCGATCAAGTTTGATCCCTGAAAGATTAATATTCCCATAAATTGTTTTCCTATAGGCGAAGGTGTATTGGAAATTAGAAGAAAGTTAGTTTCAGAGTATCCTTAAAATTGTTGGCAGACCTTATTTAAAAAAAAATTAAATAGATATCATCCCTTGAATGTTACATACATATTGATTGCCCCCAGTTCAAAATATTAAAATATAAGACAAATGGTGAAACAAAATTCATAATTTGATTGCCCCCATCTTGTCCAAAAGAGACGATGAAAGCAAATTTGTATATCGATTGCCCTCATCTCAGCAAAATGCAAAAATGTTAATTGAAGTGGTGAAAGGAAATTCAATGGGAGAAGTAGATAACTTCATCGGGGTACTGAACAGGCTCGCTGGCAGTGAAGCAATATCTATGATATTTTTAAGGCTTCCATACATATATATATATCATACTCTATTATATAGTTCTCTTTCTGGTTATATTTACATCCAGAACCAGCTAGGGATTCCCTAAATAAATATGTTATGTCTGCTTAACCTTGAAACAAAGAAAGTCAGTCGAAGCCTGATATTTTAGTTAAAATTATTTTGATTATGTTAAACAATTCTGAAATAAGTTTTAGGAAAAGGAATTTTTAAATAGCCGAACTTGAGATCAATCATTAAGTATGTTTTGAAGTTTTTGAGATTTGGTTAAGTTCATTTTTCTATGTATGATTAATTCTTAAACAATGCTAGAAAATGTTTTTCAAAAAGAAATAATGACTCCATTTACCCAATAAAAGCACTTGGTCTATTGTTCTTTCAAACCTCACAAGGAGCCACAATCCCCAGGTGGAGCCTATGTTAGAACACATATAATTTTGAGCTTTCGAGTTGAATATATTTTGCCTCTTAGAAATAAAAAAATCTACCCAAAAAAGGTAAAAAACTTAGAGAGCGGACTTTTAAAATTAAAATAAATCCATTGGTTGTTATTTATCAATAAGGCACTTACAATATCTATCGCCAGTGAGTTACTCTAATTTGATCAAATGATCCTAATGATCTCTAAAGTTTAGAAGTTTCCTGAGTTTTAAAAGAAAGTCTTTAACGGTCGCTTCATGCTTTGGGTATTCCAGCAAACCTAAACAACAAAAACTTTGAAACTATGAAGTCCTAAAGATAGTCACTCATGATAGTTCCTAAAGGACTTATGGACACGAGTCATAAGACACATGTCCTTTAAAAGTATTTTCTTGGGTTGACACGTGGAACTTATTTTTGACATTTACATTGGATGATTCACAAGTTTTCAAGTGACATGTGGCACCTCTCTTTTCTTGACACGTCATCAAGAATGATGTCATCTCTGCCACGTCACTCTGAGAGATTGCTCTTTAGGAGTTTTTGATTTCACAATCCCCAGAGTATCAAAGCATTGAAGTAAAGTAATTACAAAAAGTAAAAAAGGGTTTCAAAGAGTTAATAAAGCAGTGAACGACTTTAATTTACCATGATTAAGTGTTAATTAATCACTTCGTAGTTTTGGGATTCGAAAATTTTCCCTTGTGCTATATTCAAAACTTTCAAATTTCGAAATTCTGAAATACTTAAAGTTAATACAACATTTAAAAAACATGATTAACTAAAACATAAAAGTGATTACTTAGAGATTAACTCCTCCGCAGATTCAGACTTTGGAAGATTTCCATCCTGTCACATCCAAAACTCTCGAACACAGAACCATCGAAGTATTAATGACATTTATGATTTATTAAGGTTAATTATTTCAAATAAATTGTGAATCACCAAGTAATAAATTCCATTAAGTTTTTAATAAATTCTTCTTCAGTAGAGCTATATGAAGATGCTCATGGTATGTATGCCACGACGTCTTTAGACGCTCATATGTTTTATATAGCCATGATACTCTGTCGTATGTTTGGGAAGAAGAACCCTACACATTTCACAGTTGAGTGGGTATCCATAATGAATTAAGTAGTCGAGGGTTATACCTTCAATTGAGCTAAAATGTTATCTGATAATTTGGCTAAGGAAATTGTCGAGTATAAATCAGCAAAATCAAAAGGGCAACCTACTCCTTTTTACATGTCAACATATATTCTGGATGCCATTTGTTTCATGACCCCTTTTCCCTTGATGAACTGGAGTTGGACCTTGGCCAGTTCTAAGACAATACATTTCTACCACTCCAAATTATGGGAGGAAATTTCCAAAGATTTCTTTTATGAAATCTATCACAACTTTGTGGTACATGTTCACATATGTATCTATGGTCACCCGCCGCCCCGAATTTCAGAAAATATTATGGGGAACTTAGGCACACTTTTAGAATGATTCATTGAGGAGATTTTATCCTATATCAAAGTATTTGGTTGTTCTATTCCTCCTCATTCCCTTCCACACTTTTTACCTGACAGGCTAGTGTGCAGAGAAGTGGCATACCAGACAGTTGTAGGAGGTGTCAATAGGGAGTTGAAAGCAACTTAGAAAAAGGTTGGCCAACTTTTCCCATTCAAGTTGGTATGTTCACATTATTAGATTTTGGTCGTTCTAAATTCGAGGCTGCGAGCTTGGAAGATATCAAATTAGTTGACATCGAATTCAAGAAGGATGATCCACATAAGATAGTGGAAAATCATTTGGATCAATTTAACATGAAGTGATACATCCATGAGAATTCTCCTTATGAAGAGATGTTCATGGGAGTTAGATATTATGAGGAAGTTCAAAGAAGATTCCAGACTCTGCCTCCTGACCAACAAGTTAGTTTCCTCGGCTTTCAAAAGCATAAATGAATTTTTTTTCCAAAGATATTGCAAGGAGAGTCAAAACTCATGCCTTCTTCATAGGAAGCTAGACCCACAGGATCCGAGCCAAGTTTCTCCACTAAGAACAAAGTTGAAGAAGTCCCAAAAATCACAGAAGTGTTATTTCACAAAATAAGAGAATCACTGTTAGGACTGAATGATCCATAAGTATTAGCTTGGTTCGAAGCTTTCATGAATCTGGGACAAGTTGTTCCTCATTCAACGCCAACTAATTCTGTTGGCACCTTGAATACAACAAGATAGGAACATTCCACATAAATTATTTCTCTTATTTCATCATTAACCCCTTTACAGACTAGCTTCGGAAATCCTAGTTCCGAACTCACTTTTGTAGGTGATCTTAATCCTATCTTTCCTAAAGAGATGCCTCCCTCAAATTTATTTTTCAACAAGAAATAAAAATCTATTGTGAAAAGAGAATCTCACAAAAAGGATGGAGTAGTCACTAAGAGGCAAATATTGATGTATGATGGGAAAGACCAAGATGGTCCTGAGTTTGTGAAAGAAGTTGCAGGTTCACTAGGCGATTTTGCCACTGCCAATCAATGGTCAGTGAACAATTTAACCAAACAACTACAACATAAATGCCTCTTGGTAGAGAAATTGCAGAATGAGATATATAGTACAGAATAGACTATTAGAAGCAGGATGAACCAGAACATTGAACAAATCAGGGCTAGTTATCAGCAGCAAATGAAGCAAATACAAGATAACCTTGATCTTCTCTACCAGAGCCCACAGGCCAACAAAGGTTTGATCACTCAACGTGACAATTTGATTGATAAGCTATAGGCCAGATTAACCCTAACAGAGAACACAATGATATATATTACCACCTTCAAAACACATGCATCAGAAATCAATGAGAAGTTGGAAGTTGCCCAACATGAGCTCTATCAAAAACTAGATGCTATTCAGAAATGCTATCAGGACGTAGACCTTTCTCTAAAAAATATTTATGTCAAGGAAAAAGGGGCTTGTGTAGCACAGTCTATGTTTCAAGAGGTTATCATATGGAAGCAGAAAGCTAATACCTCTGGTCTTACCCTTCTCTCTCATTCTGAACAAGTAAGAGGCGAAATGGTCCTAAAATCAAGGGACACAAATTTGGGAGAAGGCAAGAAACTTGTCAGATATGTAAAAGATGCTTGTCTAGAGGCATTATCTTCAATAAATAAAAATCTGATTGAATTCGAAGGGAATAATATCTCATAGGCATTGGGGCAGATTGAAATAGAAATGAACCAGCAAAGCTCCATAAGGAACAAGGAAAATACTCAGGCGTCCATCCAAGAGATGAGCCAGATTGATTTACTTAAAATCAATGAATGGTTGGTTAATCCAAGTTCACAATATCAAATCACAGTCCAAGAAGTGAACAAGATCCAGGAGAAGATGCCAAAAACACAAAAGAAGATGTTTGTCTTTGAATTGAATAAAAGGATTGAGCCTTCAAGATTTGTGGTAGCATTGATGGACATGTGCACCCAATGCATTGAACAAAGAAAAATGAGTGTAGCTAGGAGAAAATGAAAAAACATGCACAACGTCCACTTTATCCACCCACTCTACCTTTCACCCTCCAACCTGTCACACTCTACATGTCACTTACCCCATCTATCCCTACCACTCGCATTCTTGCATCCACTCATCCCACCTCCTTATTGGACACTTGTTCCCACATCATCCTATTCGTGAAAAGTTACTATTCCTTGTAACCGTTAGCCATCCCACAATGAGTCAACGTTGAGATATTTGTCTAATTGTCCCCCCCATGTCTGCAACTGCAATTCTTTATCCGAGTGAACACATTTGAAGAGACAGATGGAAACAAGATCAAATGTAAAAGATAGTAAGCCAAATAATTGCGGTGGTCTTAATGGACATGTTTACCCAATTTAAAGAGCAAATGAAAACAAGTGCATCTGCAAGAAAATGGAGGGACAGATAAAGCGCCAACACATCTCAACACTATCTGCATGTTGTTATTTCATTCGAATTGTATTCTATTTTTAGGCAGATGTTGTAGGAAGTCCAAAGGTTTTCAGTTGAAATAAATTTTGTATAAATAGATAGATTTTAGATCTATTCAAGGCTACTTCTTGCCGAATGTAAAAGAGAAACTCTTTTGAGTATTAATACAAGTGTAGACAGAGATTCTAAGTATAGTTCAATTTGAGTTATGTGTTTCCATTTCTCTGAATTTATTTCTGTAATTCTTGAAGAGTGAATGATTGCAATTTGGTACTACATCTATTGTGATCATATTATATCAGAATTTCATTCAGTAACATATTTTCCCATGTTATTACTGTGAGTAAAACAATACCTGTGATCTATGTGAATTTCTACATTTTTATCTCCTTTTCAAGGGTGCATCTTCTACTTTTCTTCTACTGCAACAAGGTGAAACTTATCTGTAATTGATACCTGACTTTGTTTAACAGATTTGTAAATTATTTATACATCATTTGACATTATAATTGGGACTTAGATAATTGGATACACCTCTGTACTGTCTTATCATTAATTTCATTTAAAGATTATTTCTCATAAAATTGAAGGTAGAAAAAACACTCATAAAAGCATTTCATTTAAAACCTTTGATGCATGACATTATTCTTTGAGCCTTAGAATCAATCTCGGGAATCTTAAGTACCACCCAGATCTTTAAAACCTACTAATAGTGGGCATGTAAGGAATCTTGTTGGAGTTGTAAATTTCATGAAGAAGCAAGGTGTTAGGCCTATAGAATGATATTTCTGCAGGGGAAATTACCTAGAGCAAGTGAGTTTGTTGTTGTTACAATTCTTGTTGTAAATATAAATTTGTGGAGTCCCCAACAGAGACATTTTTTGTCCAACATGTGTTGGAGCCCTGGAGGGAAGTGGGATAGCCTAAGGAATTTCATGGTCATGAAGAAGATCCCATTCCTTGGGTTGTATAGGCGTAGGGGAAGGACAACTGGTGTATTGGAATGGCTATATGAATTATCTTACTGTGAGTGGATAGTAGAAACCCTTATGGGACATCCTCTTTTGTAGATTCCTAGCCCAACTCGGAGGTGAATTTCTACTAAGAACTGGAGAAAATGTCAATGGTTGGGTGGAACATTCATCCTTTGCAATTGGTTGCACATTGGCCTATAAAGATAAGTGTCTTATTTATGTGCATTTATTTATTTATGGGTTTTAATTGTTGTGCATAAACTATGTGCTTTAAGAGTATTGTTGTTTTTGTGCATGTCCATTGGTTGCATTCATGTTTTCAATTTCCTGTTAGAATGCATGTGGAATTTTATCACGTTGCACACATTTAATTTAATGGGTATCAAAAGAAATTGTTGGGTTAGTAGAGGGTGTACTAAAGAGTGGTAGGAGAGCCACAAGTTCCAACATCGGGCTTGCATGGGTCTACTATAGAGTATAGTTTTCATGGTGACAAGTTGGGGAAACCCCCTCCCCCCCAAATTGCGATTTTGCATCAAATTTATATAGTGTGGGGGTTGATTTGGAATTTGAGAGGTTGAATTTGTCTTAGAGGGTCTATTTGGAATTTGAGAGGTTGAATTTGTCTTAGAGGGTCGATTCAAGTGTTTTCTCTATAGTTGTGAGTTTAAAATTTCAAAAATTGGTTGTATTGAAAAGATAAAAAAATTCAGCAATATTGTGTATATCGATAAAGAAAAATAATTTTTGTGGTCGATGCAAAGAGTATCAGTGAATAATATTTTTTTTTCTCGTGATATTTCGACGAAGAAAATATTGTTCAACAATGATATATCAACGAAGAAAAAAAAAATTCATTAGCGATATAGTGAATATCGCCAAGAAAAACAATATTTTGCCAACGATATATCAACGAGGAAAAATAATTTTTCTCCAACAATATATCGATGAAAAAAAATAATTTTCATCAACGACATAGTGAAAATCACTAAGGAAAAATAATTGTCATCAATGATATAGTGAATGTCACTAGAGAAAATAATTTTTAAGGGCGATATATTACGAAGAAAATAAATTCCCGGCACAATACATTGCTGAGAAAATGAATTTTTTGGGAGTGGCAAAGGAAGAAGAAAAAGAATTTTAGAAATTTTTTGAGGAAGAAAGTGGAGAGAATGATAATTGTTTTGGGAGAAACATCGACTAAGAAAAAAAAAATCGTTGATGAAAATAATTTTCTTGGGTGAAACATCGTTGAAGAAAACAAAAAGTTTTGTTGATAATGATAATTTTTCTGAGTGAAATTTCGATGAGAAAAATAAAAAAAATCACCTATAAAGATAACTGTTTTAGGTGAAATGTTGGTAAGAAAATATTTTTTTTCGCCGATACAGATAATTCTTTTGTGCTAAAGATCGGAGAGAAAAATACAAATTTTCGCTGATAAAGATAATTTTTCTAGGAGAAACACCAAGGAGAAAAGTAAATTTCTTGCCGATAAATATTGTTTTTCTGTGTGAAACGTAGGCAAAGAAAAATATTTTTATGCTCGATATGTTTCCCTGGAAAAATATTTTTTGAAGTGATACATCGTTGGAAAAAATAAATTTTCAGCATGATACATTACCCTAGAATTTTTTTTTTGTAGAACAATACATCATTAGAAGAAAGAGAAGAGAAGAGAAGAAGAAAAAAAGAAAGAAATAAAAGAGAGAAGAGATAAGAAAAGAGAAAGAATAGGAGAGGAGAAAAAGGAGGAAAGGGAAGGAGAAAATTGGACAAGGATAAAAAAAAAATCTAGAGCCAATCTTTTTTTTTGTCTATAACAAGAGTAGAAAAACTCAGAATAATGTGAAATTTAAAGGGTATGTTTGCAATGGCACAGACTACAAAAGTGTAAATGAGGGTCTATGACTAGTTTTTCTTCATTTTTATGAAAACACAAATTAGTGGTTTTTAAAGATCTGGGTGGTACTCAATGATTGAGACTCAGATCAAGATGAAATTTTTAGAGAGAGTCCAAAAATAAGGCATGGAGATACCCAATTGGAATTCTAGAAAAAATCTAAAGGAGGTGGAGTGGAGGTGCTCAAGCAAGGAAAAATACATTATTCTCCGACACTTTTTGGGAACTTTTGAAATCTTTAGAGGAGGAAAAGGGACCAGATCACAAATGTCGAAAAAATAATTTAGTCAACATTTTACCTTCTCAACAATATAAAAAAAATTGTCTTGAGGAACTTCTTCCTATTTTTTCTCCATTTGGGGGATAGCCATTTTCTGCTAAAGTCTGGAGGAAATGAAAAAGGAAAAATTTGCTAAAGTTTGGAGGAAATGCATCTAAGCCATTAAAATCACCTAGGGATTGCACCCAGCCTAGACTGTACTAGCCCTTAACATGGTTGGATTTAAGGTGTCCACAAGGGTTTCAAACAGATGACTTTTATTTACGGAATTCCTTAACAATGCACTCCCACACCGACTTCTCTAGACCTCGTAGACCTTCTCACACCCACTTGAGATTTAGAAACATGCTAGTTATTTTCAGAACTTTCCTTAAATAAATCAGTTAACTAATTACATAATTAATTAATAAAAACAATTTACTTTAATAATTCCTTTAATTAAAATAAATTCAAGGACAAAAGGATTTGGATGATTTCTACATGTCTAGACACATAGACCCATGTGTAAATACCTATCTGATGCTACCACTAGCATCAACATTTTTAATATTAGAATTTTGATGTATCGATGTTCTTCAAAAACATTGAGGCAAAGAAGGGCCCATATCTTAATTAATGACAATTTTACAATATGCATAATTCTAACAACAATTGTTGCAAGCATATTTTTGCAGAAATAGAGGTACACAAAAAACACATTTGGTTCTTATATCACAATATATCTGGATCATATAAGAGATTATCTTTCACATAACATCAATCACATAATTCAAACGATGATTTCACCGAAGGTAACTTGAAGAAAAACATTCAAAGCATTGAATGGTTTTCTTTGTCATATTTTGACAATAAGATTTACAATGTAGTTAAATGGCTCTTTCTACATCCTACCCCCCTTGGAAAACAATTAAAAAAATACCTTTGAGGGTGAAATTAAAATAAATAAGGATACCTATGGTAAGGGGAAGGTCTACAATACCAACCTTTCATTTCCCAACCCTTGATCTTTCTCTCCTATTTTCTTTTTCTATTTTTATTTAATTCTTTATTTTCCCTCTTATTTGTCTCATTTAAATTTACATTACATTTTATTTGTATTATCTCATATTCATTAATTTCAAAATCAATTTTATGTACCGATTCTTACAACCACTATCTTTGTTCAAATCCATTTTAGATCAATCTTGCAACACTTTGTGTGTCTAGTGAATGGATTTCATTTGTTTGTGCAATTTCCTCTTTTATACTTGCCAAAACAATTTCTCTTATGTTCATCAATCCCTTGTATAGGGATTATTTCTCTTTTTTCAACTTGTTTTTTCGATCTTTCTCATGAAATACATCAAATTGCAAGAACTCTAAAAATGAAAATGTCTTTTGATATTCTTCTTGCAATTATCTTTATATGTGCTACTAGCCATACACAATTATTAGTGATTGGGATGCCTTCAATCTCCTTTATGTTCACCTTTAGTTATTTCAATGTGGCTAATGGGTAGTTGATTCTCTAATGTTGTTATGTAGCTACCTTGTTTCTTCCATGAACTTCATTAACCATTTTGTTTTTCAACTAATAGGCTTAGGAATATTCAAGGATTCCTTGGTAAAAAGTATACATTGGTTTTCCATGGTCTTGGTCATACTCAAAAATTCCTTTATTCAATTTCATGTGTCCAGAAATTGGATAGGGATTAAATTGATGAGATGTAGAGATAAGGGCATTAAACCAAACAACTAAGTTGTATTGCACTAGATGTTGGTGAAAATCCTATCTAGGGATTAGTCACATGAAATGATTTTTCAAATAAAACATTGAATGTCTTTGTTTTTTTCAAGTATGAGTGATCTACACAATTTGTAGAGAGGTCCACCAGTGGAGTTTTGACCTTTAGGTTGGGTTTCAATGTAAATAATATGAAGGAGGTGTTGGTTTTAGGACTAGTGAGATGGTTTGAGGATTAAAGGAGGTGGATGTTTCTTCAATATCTATGGTCTTCTCAATGAGAACTAAATCTTTACATTTGCAGAAGGTGGGTTTTTCATTTTTACTTGAGTAGTTGCAACATGTGGATCTTGCATGCTACTTCATTGGATATATGGTTGCTTCTACTCCTTCAAGGAAATAGTCACTGCCATAATTTTCTCAAACTGATAACAATATTTTGTTTTGTGTTTCGTTTGGAATGGTGGATTCTAAAGGGTGGTCTTCATTATATTTATCTCAATTTTCTTCTTTCCCGGAGAGGGTTTCACATGATTATTGTTCACTTGTGTCAGTTGGTTTTTCCAGGACTTCCCACTCCACCCTTCAACAATGATGTTTTTTGTTTCTATTTTTTCCAATTTATTTAACTTAATAGCCTCTATGATTCTTTTTGTGTTTCTTCCTTTTATTTTTGTTCATCAATTTGGCACTAAAATCTAGAGCTAGATTTAAGCGTTCTTTCTATAAAATGATATCTTTTCTTCCTCTCTTTTTTAGTCCTTGTGTTCTTTCCACTTTCTATGTCTCTCTTCAACTCCTCCTCTACACATTTTTTGTATATATTTTGATCTAAGTTCATTATAAATGTCATCATCACTAATAATGAACTAGAGAAAGTGTTACAATGATCCTCTACCACTTTTAGCTTTTGGATAACTTTCTTACTTGTATTCAAAGGTTTCTTATTCTCCAAGTTTTTCCTCCATTTTTCCTAGGTTGCTTCTTGTATTTTAGAATCCTACTCCTCTTCTTCCAAAGATGCACTTTATTGTCATTTTTCAAATTTTATCTTCCTAGCACTCCCCTTGGGGGTCTATGAATTGATCTCTTATTTCACAGGGATGGCGAAGTGACAAACTCCATCAAATATAATGTAGATTATGTTTCATCTTCTATTTCTCATCCTCCCCAAGTTTTGATTCATCTATTTCCTAAGGTGGAAGGATATCAGTTTTCTTCTCCACTTGTTTGGATAATTCCTCATAAATTTATCTCTCTCCAACATAATGTTCAAATTCAATGAGCTCACATGTATATTACAAAAATGAAAATTTAGTTGTATTTCGTAGATGTTAGATGTGGAAGACTTTATACATTCTTTTTTCTGCCACCTATAAAAACTCCCAACTTGGTACACACTATTTTTAATTTATGAACCTAATGAAATGATATTTCACTATATATTTCCACACTAGGTATCTAAGTTCCTTCAACAAGACATTTTGATCATTGTCAAGGGAATCCAGTTGAATGCAATATAAATTAATAACGAGGGGGATTTAATAGGGGTTCCTTTTGTCTATCACTCTTCATAGTGAACTCTGATTAACTCTACATTATATGTCTAGAGTAATGATAAACAATCTCATATTCTAACCTCTCATTTAATTGGTCTAAAGCACACTAAGGGATATCATAATTCCAACCTAAAGTTATCAAATATAATGATAGGATGAGGGATACCCATCATGTAGTAGAATCCTCGATGGAGTTTTCTTCACCAACAAGAATTTGTAGTAATGAATGCATTAAAAAAATTTCAAACCCTAGCTACTCCAAGGTATTGTACAATAAAACTCAACCACCTATCTTAGAAAACACATGGTCCAAGTAGCTCTTTCTTATGTAGTGAATTCCCTTGATTTTTTCAAATGCAACTCCTATACCCACGGATTCTTCCAAAAACATGGTGAAGATTACTTTCTCTAAAAATACTTATCACAATAAGGATAGTGGTGAATAGAAATCTGATACCACTTGTCAAGATATGGATAGTGGTGAATAGAAGAAAAAAAATATTCCAATTTTTTCTATGATACTACTTATCACGACCCTCGAGTGAACCATGATTTTTTTCCAACTTTGTGCCATGATAAGTCATGTGGAAATGACTGACAACAAACCTAGTGATTTGGTCACCTTAGGTCGCTTGCAACTAGACCACAACTTCACACATGACCCAACCTAAGTTACCCAAGTATAGTTAGTAATGATATAACCAACCAACCAACAAGAAAGTAAGCTTGTAACCAATCCTGCCTTCTAAAGAATCTCAAGTTAATAATCTTAAACAAAAACCATTTCAATGAAATACTTCACATTGACATAATAACATGTGAGTAATTCCCAAGCTATAGAATTTAAACTTTTATTATAATAAAAAATACAACACTTGTCTTTACAACGATGAGTATGCCAACCACCATACCATAGTGTCAATGTTTCATCAAAACCATCACAGGAGATCCAGCTAAAGAAAATACAAACAAAGATTATCAAGAAAGGACAAGAGATTCAATAAGGAAGAGTGATCAAATATATTCACACTACTCCAATGAGTTGATCAATGAATGGATGATTGATGCAATGAATGAGTGAAATACACTCATATATAGCAAAGAACATTCCATAATTAAGAAAATCAATCAAGCAGTTAGTTTTCCTTATGAATGCATGCATGCACAATAGTGATGGTCAAAATAGAACTAGTTAGTTAACTCCCACTGAACTGGTGTGTCGAAAATAGAAATTTCTCCAACACACCCCCTAAACATCACTATGGAGTAAAAATGAGTCCCGAAAACTAGGCTATATTAGGTACTCATGTATAATGCAACTAATGAACACTGAATAAAAATGATGAAAGAGGGAAAACCACATGGGAAAAAAAAAACCCCTCAAAGGAAAATGCATCAAAAGAAGAAAAGGCAGCTGCTAGGAAATTGTGGTCATCACTCCGGAAATTGTGATGATACCGCAAAGTTTGAAACTTTTTTTCACTGAAAGTCTTGATGAAGATGTAGAAATATTTATGGATCTGATGAAGTCTTTTGGAAACCTGTCTAGCCTTGTACCTCTTGATCTTGTGGATCCATCTGCACCTGAAAATATTCCTTTCTAGTGGAAGTGGAACCTGTTGATGGGTCTTAAATCCCTTGATTCAACAGTAGGAACCAAACCCTCCATCGAGGCCCAATTAGACTCTACAACATTTGATATGGAGTGGTTCTCCAGATCTTGTGATCCAGCCAATTTATCGATGGGATTTGTGTTTCCTTGTGAAGGCTCTCCCTTCAAGTAGGACCATTATTTTTTGTATTTTCTCTGAAGTGGGACTAGTTTGAGAGATGCAAGCCAGCATAAGCCAACTTGAAAAGTAACAATATTGAGTTTCAACTACTAGGAAAAGGTTGAGCTTGGGATAACCCGCTCCTCAAACATGCAAGTAGTGATTCTATGCCAAAGGGCCTAATACTAATACATTAACCAAATGAACATCGAATTACCGTCTGAGAAAAAACTAATTAACAGAACGAAAACACATATGTAATCAAGATCACAGTAAGCAAAA
>CBVK0100135931.1:0-14149 GCA_900067695.1 Picea abies
AATACTCGGTCAGAACAAGGGGCGAAAAAAGACAAATTTAAATACTTCAACAACTATAGCATATTTGGCCTATAGATATACAACACATATATATTCCAATTTTAGTTTCAAATAACAACCAATGTTACTGTTATATACACAACTAATCCATCTAGTTTCAAATAAAAACTAATGTTAACTATCATATACACAGTTAATTTGTGTAGTAGATATATTAAGTGACTGAACATCACAGTCATTTTTCATATCATTTTTCGATAAAAAATGTTAGTCGACCCTCAAAATAATATTTGTCTACACCACCACCATATAAGTTGGCCTAATGTATCTTAAGCCAATAAAGCCCTGTCTTTCCTAATGGTCGACCCTCAACAAATTCTAGAAGTCCTTGACACACATATGAACCTAGATGATTTAAATACAGATGCATTGGGTAAGCACGCCCTCGAAAATCCAAGTTATGTGGATAGTAAAAACATTCTTCGTCCTTCATTTTCCTTGCAACCTGATTCAGGAAAATAACATAACTTGAAATCACATACTAGCATCAAGGAATTTATGTAGAAATCTAGTAAGTTAGATGTAAGAGTAATGTGGAGTATCTTATAGTAAGTTTTAATTCTACATCACAATGATGAGAGTGCCTCTCACTATTTGTCTCCTTTGCCTTCTTTAAACACCATTTCCAACGTTTAATCTATGTTTCATCTTCTGTATCCGGCTTCTCAGGAATGGGCACTTGCCAAGCCATTTGCACTTCATCAACAAACCATGCTTGATGATGCACAAACAATACAAATCTCTACATTTGCTACACTTTTGTCTCAAGTATGTAAAATCATTGATACTATATTATACAGAACATCACAATCCATTTAAAATCACGGAAAATACTAAAAAAAGATAATCAACTTACATCCTCCTCATCAATCAAGTCTGCAAGGCAGCCTCCTCCTGCCCAAAGCCTATCTACCACATCAAGAATTATTTTATTAATTCTCCATTTTGTTGAGCCAAGTGTATCCAATGCCTGCAAAGGGAAAAATAAAAACTCTTAAATATGTAGTCAAATTAGAATCACTTGATATACATCAAAAAGATAACAACAAAAAGTTGAGCTCAATAAGGTGATAGAAACCTTAGTTAATCAAGATTTAGTATGTTGTTTGAAACATGTACAAATTAAATCCAAAAGGGGAATGAACATCTAACACACATTAAAGTTCCTCTACAAACCAGTGGGACAACCATGCTCCACCTTGCATTCAAGCTATGTCTATAAGAATTGAGGTATGCAACAATAGCACACTAAATCCATACCTGATAAACTCTCTGTATCTGGTTCCTTTGAACTCTCTTCATTGCTTTTCATTGCTTATTTGCACCATGTATGCACATTACATAAGAAGGCAAGATTAAATAACCTCCCTTATCATACCTAGAATGAATTAGAGTAGTTGTTTTTAATACCATGCTCCTTTTCAAAACAATTGACATACCTTCATTTTTATCATTGTCTTCCTCGTGATGTGAGGGATGAAATGATCCATCACAAAGAAAGGATGATTCTCTTCACTTTGGCTTCCTTCTTGTTATGTTTGGTGAATTGCATGGGATTGATAAGGATTGTTGCCCTCTCCTCAACAAAACTCCAAAGATCAACCCCGCTTTAGTAGCATCTGCAGTCTGCACTTCCAAGGTTTAATGTTGGAAGTACTTTGAAGATTTGGAAGCTCCCTTTATACTAGTCATATTTGTAACTCTTGGAACATACCTCAACCAAACATGTTAGCTGAGAAATAAATCAGATCAACAAGTTATCACAGGTGCAAATTGCCTCTCTCTGGCATAAACAACACTCCATTCACTAGAGGCATCCTGCCCAACAACCTATCATAGGTCCAACTTCTTATATTAGGAACAAATTATCTTCAATCACTGAAGCTAGGGCATCACACTCACTGAAACCCTCTGACAGCTCCCTCTCATAGGCAACAACCTTCTGCATACATGGATTCCTGGAATATTTCAGATCTGCAGCTCTGGTACCATGTTAAATTTTCAACATGGTAAGCAGATCTACTCTTCTAACTTCTGATATCATAATCTAGGAAAATAAAACTGTGTAACCTATCAAAAGTAAAATAGTAGATGAAGGATGCTAGATCTGCAAGCATATAACTCTAAAAATATGAACAACAAATACAAATATGAACTCTTAGTTACGTCTGCTTCTATTAACTTAGAAAGAAGAAATACAATGCAGTAGCTCAAACCTGAATGTTTCACACACTCCTACTGTCTTATCTGTATGATGTGCCTGCCTTTCTTGTATAGACTACGAAAGACTAGACTTACATTGTATTCCAATCATCCTCTGGTGCACCCTAGGCTAGGAGAAAACCCTAACCCTAATTCCACCTAGAGTAATGTGCCCTGTCTACATGTATAACTATGCAAGGAATAGAGTTCCCACTAAGAAAGAATTGAATGCTTGAAGGCATGTGCCTTCCTTCTAGGAACTGCCCCGTCCTAAATTTGGAACACTCCAATGCACCTCACTTCTATGCACAAAAACCAAGGTAAAGGATATGCCGTAGTTGTTGCACATCTGCTGAAGGAGAACAGTGACTAAGGCTAACAATAATAACTCCCAACAAAACTATGGCTCAATAATCACTAGTGTGCAATGAGCATCAAAGAGGTGGTTGAGTTGCACCCTGTTGCCCAAAACACTTTGGAAAAGGACGAGCTGCAGCCATGAATGGGCAAGGAGTGAGGACCACCTGTAAAAGAGACAGCCAAGCCATAGTAGGTCCATTAATCCTAACTGCTTCAACTTAGGCATCAACTGTTCTGGATGCCATGATAACGCTGACCCTAGCAACCTTGGAAATTCTAGATGAGATTTCCCAACCCTCCCCAAGTTGATTTTGTTTTTATTGTTTCAAGGGACACAATTTTTAAGAGGGATGTAGAATTAGAGTAACTTAGATATGCCAACCACAAATGATAGGGTTGATGGCTGGTAGAAAGGGGTCTAACTGTTCCCTATCCTGTGATTGTCACTAGGCCACAGCCCCTTTATATACAGACGTGCCTTTTGTAGTTATCTTCATTGCAATACCTTATATTTAGATTAGAGAATGTGTAGTGATCATTTGTATATGTTGATACACCAATAATACAAGTACCTGATTTATTGCTTCATCTATCTATTTGGTCTATGTCCTCCATTTTGGATCTTGTAGTTAGGATGTTTTATCTAGATATTGTGGAGTTGAATCTGAATATGCTTCTGCTATTTATGCTTAATCTAGAATGGTAACCATAATCCAAGCAAAAAAGGGACTTTGCTTGACTGCAACAACTCAAAGAGAATGTGTTAAACACAAGCTTGGATTGTAGGGTGGAGGATAAAAACAATTTTGAGTAGGTATCAAGGGGAAGGTTGTCTTCACTCCTTGAGACTTTTAACTCTAGTTTGCAGTGGTCTTGGATTAACAGATTAGTTATCAAAAATGGGATTTATCATTTATGCCATTAGCGGCCTGATTTATTTTCCAAGGAAAAAAATCAGTATTTGTATTAGTATAACAAAAATACATTGTCAGATGCCCATGGCATTCATAAGTGCTTTTAATCCCTTTACATGACATTCCTACGTCTGATCCATCATCACCAAAAAAACTCTAAGTTGTTCTCGTTCAGTTACATCAATAGCCTCTTTGAAAAGAAACAAAGTGACATTCAGAAAAGTACATGAATCTTTCGTCCAGAGATTAGTGAAAGTCTATTATTATACAAAACCTGAGATAGAAACTGTAATGACTATAGTTAGATCCACCATTAGCGGTCTGGTTATAGAAATGGGATCCATCATTTAGTCATTCCTTATCACCGAACAACCTTCTGCTACGTCGCCTCTAGTGAGAGCTTGATCAAGTAATCTAGCCCATGTCTCCTGCATAATGCCACCATCAGCATCTCCAGCATAATTTGAGAAGTGGAGAATTTCCAAACAAATCTAAGATCATGCGCAATCTAAATCAGAGAAAATTTTTTAGAAAACCTTTTCCAGCAATAAATTTATGCATATATCCCTTCAGAACATAGTGCCATAGCAATTTGATCCCTCGTGGTTAATTCTAGAGAAGTTTTTAGGTATTTACACCCAGATAGGAGATAAATGAGCAATGTACAAATAATGCAAGTGCATCCATTTGAAACACTTTGACTACAGTCTAATAATACAGTTAACTGCTTACAACTTAACACTGAAAAAAAGAACTTAAATACATTGCATTGACAAGAAATGAGCAAAATTAAGAAATTTTAAGCACAATCTAAAAACCTAATTGCTAATCATCAATCGCCAATCTCCCACACTTAACAGGTTACAACATATCTTAGTGTAACCATCTCTAGCGTTGATCCGAGTTTGACTCACCCAATTCAGAGAAAATCTCCAAGGGACCAATCCAATTCAAACGTCTCTTACAACATTTCCTCGCATCTTATCGAAAGGGAACAATGTTTCTAAAATCAGTGGATGCCTCATACAAAGTTAAGAGTTCCCAACTGATTTGTGAAATGATGCAGGAAGTTGTTTAGGAGGTGGGAGAACAAAATGTTGTACAGATTGTTACCAAGAATGCAGCTAAGGCTGCTGGTTCACTTTTGAACTTATGCACCCCTCCATATTTCGGACCTTTTGTGCTGTACATTGCATTGACTTAATGTTTGAGGGCATTGGTAAAATTGTTTGGATACGAGAGGTTGTGTATAAGGAAAAATTCAAAAACAGATATGGTTACAATCACACAAATGTTCTTAGCACCATGAGAATATACACTTAAGGCAAGGAACTTGTTCATCCTGCAGTGACTAGAGTTGCAACAAATTTCAACTCCTTGTAATCCAAAAAGATAAATCTCAAGAGGTTGGTTTTGGAACCCGAGTGGATGGAATCTAAATACAGAAAAACCCTTGAAATCATTGAAATCATTTCTCTTGTGTTGAAGGATGGTTTCTGGAAATATATTGAAGAGATTATTGTTGTGAGTCACTTGTCAAAATGCTCAGGTACTTAAAAAATTTCAATGTTCAAAGTCAAACTTCATTTCATTTTCAAATCTCATTTATTTCAAAATTCAAATGTTTGACAACTGACTTTGAACTTTCAGGATGGTTGATGGTGACAAGCCTGCTATGGGCTACATTTACAAGGCAATGGATCTCGCCAAGGAGCCATCAAAAGAAGACATCACAATGAGGAAGCCAAGTATAAGCCTCTTTGGAATATTATTGATGAGCATTGGGATAGGCAGTTGCATTCCCCCTTATATGTTGTTGGGTACTTTTTTAACCCAACATATTTTTATGATAAGATACTAAGACCAAATTTAATGAGGATGGGGAGGTCCGTAGAGGGCTTATGCCATGCATTTAAAGGTGTTTCCTTGATCAAGACAGTCAAAGCTATGTCCTTTTCCAACTAAAAGATTATAGGGCATCCACACTATTGTTTGCCTATGCCAATGCTATGCGCAAAAGGAAGAATATGTTGCCAGATACCTTTGAAGGCTTGATCAATTGATTGTATTTTCTCTATTCTGTTTGTTTGATTAAATTTTATCATCTTTTTCCCGTCTTCAATCTTGACACCTAAACCCTTCCCACTTGCTAGGTCTTTGGTGGTAAAATTTTGACAATGATACACCAGATCTTAAGAAATTTGTAAGTCAAATCTTAAATCAGACCTGTTGCGAACGCAATTGGAGCATGTCTGAGAAAATACATTCCAAGAAGCGCAATCGATTAACAAACAAATGCTTAAATGACCTTCTATTTGTCCATTACAATCTTCAACTTCACAATAGGTAAATAGAAAGCCAGAAACATGAGACTTGGCTCAATTAATATAAGGCTTAAGCATTTGAATTTGACAATTTGATCTAAGCTTTAAGTTTAAATCATAGAGTTCACATTTCAATGTTTCATGATGATGACAAGTTTGGATCATTCAACAATTGACCTGGAAGAGCTAGATCCTACATCAGATTGGCTTCTATCAGAGAATACTCCGCTTTTTCACCTTAAAAAATCTCTTATGCACGTTTAAGAGGAACAAATGAAAACAGACACGTCCCAAACAACTTACATTGAACAAGAAAGAACAAAAATTACCTCCCACAGTTCAAAAGGGACTGAATACTCGTTATACAGTTGAGTAATACTTTTTAGCTCTAGAGATATCTCTGTGGCCTTTTCCTTTGCATTTTTTGCAAGAGTATCTTCAGCTACAATGTTCCTTGCAGGAAATGGATCATTTGAAGGTGAGGTGTCACTTGTTCCCAAAGTTTCAACCCTTGATGCTATTCGTTCTAATTCTTCCTTAATTTTCATTTGAAAACGGAGAACAACAAATTTTCCTTCTAGAAGCTCCAACAATCCATTGTCGCTATGATCGACCATAGAGTTTACTGTAGCATGGGTGCTGCATGCACTCCTCACTTGGAGTACAACATTACTGAGATACTGATATCTGAAAAACGACACAATAAAATAATTAATTAAGCCACAAATATCCATTGTTTTATGGATGGTTTAGGAAATATCTAGAGTCAACTGACATAATTCCTCACTACAAGAAGATTTCCTGGGTATGGAGAGAAAGCAAATCTTTGCCATGCACCTAATTCTACACTCTTATTGGTTTTATATAAAATATAACTCAGTTTTCACAAAAACAAAACAAAAACAAAAAAAAAAAATTAAATAAACATTATCCACTCACCATTAAAAGAAGCACTATGGATTTATTTCCCCTTTTCTCTATTTTGAAAATGTGGAATGGGAGGTGTGGGAGGTGTCCAGGAATGAGGGAAAACTAACTTTTGTTCTAGTGTCAACATTTCACCACCTTCTACTTGCCTCCTTTCTGATAGCCTTAAGAGTACATGTGCTGCAAGCACATGTTTCCTTTTGTATACATAATAACAAGCAAGAAGTTCGAGGTATTTGGCTTGCTCAAGATTCACAGCTTGTCGTGTATGAGTCATGGATGAAGGAGCAGAAGGCATTGCTGATTTGAATATTAAATTGCCAGACTGTCAGAGGGAAATTAAAAGATATCAGAACTCACTTTAAAATCAGAACAAGAAATCAATGGTGATCAATAACTGTTTAATCATTGATGTCTGCAGACTAACTTTGACTATAGACTTTAGATAACTACAACAGACTGAGGAAATAGGTTAAGATACAAAAAAAATTAGCATACAATTTCAATTATGTTAGAAAATGCAGTGCCTAACAAGTCACTATTCACTAAGAAGCCTATAATACTAAGAAGAAAAATATCAATAAAGCAAATAGAGTCAATAACATGCCATTGGACACATCTTTCAAGTGTTTCCAAACAATTAAAAAAATAACAGGCCAGAAGAAAGTGAACAACACAGTTCTATAATTTAATTCTATTCTAAAGAAATGCCCATACCTTTGACTGCTCCCGACTTGCACTCTGCAAGAAAGGTACCAGATCTAGTCCCGCAAGCTCCAACAGTTCATTCTCAAGCCCAAGTTCAATCATTGTTCGATACAAATATTCATGAAAATCTTGATCAGGCCATCGAACACTAAGATGAATAATTTGACGTATATATCGCTCTTGAGATGCTTGGTCAAGCAAAGGTTGGCTTGCAATATGTCGGATAGGAGATCCAAACTCTGTATGAAGTCTTTTATGACTGGGTTCACCTTTTAAAGATCGAAGAGCATTCATCACAACCTCATAATATTGTTCTCGTAGGGCAAGTGCAGCCTGTCGACGATTCGGATCAATTTGTTCATTAATCACATCCCCTGCAGGATCTAGAGCATGGGCATTTTTTTTAGTCTCTGTCAAAGCCAAAAAGTAAGGCAAAGCCCTGTTTTGTATGGCATCGGCTGTTCATGGGGCTATTTATATTATAGTAATTTGCACTGTCTACTCTTTTTTATCTTATCTTCATGAAATATGTTTGAGATTGAAAATGGACTAGCATGGTTTAATTCTTTGCATCCTCTTTTGATACTTTGCCTTATGCTCTGAGCTAGGTATTTCATCTTTGTTTTTTGTGGTGCACCTATTGCTAGAATTGTGTTGAACCTTTTCTGCACTACTAACATGCTTCTAGTAGCTCACATTGTCTTTCAGAAAGGTGTCTTATAGTCAAGGTGTGGTAAGACTCAGATTTATTAGTTGTGGTGAACTTTGGTTGAGGTCGTTGATGTGTCATAATACACTTCTAGAGGAATTTGCTATTCTGCATATGTAACTTCAGAGTCTAGACTAGTTGCCAGAGAATGGTGTATTAGCTAGTTAATTTTAAATTGGTTGATTAGACGGGTGCATGAATTTGGAGTGAGGACACGAAAACTTAATTTTTTCTAATTACATCTATATCTTCCAACAACTAATTTTATATGGTAGCACCCCTTCAAATGTTTTCTTCCATTTTTTGTTATGAAAAAAAAATTGGGCCATTAAATTATGTGTCTGAGAAGAAGAATAATCAGGTTTGTTGCAAATTGAAGTCTATTTTTTTTTTTCTAAAAGATTGTAATTATTGATTTGCATTCAAACTAGAGAATTACTCTCATCTATTTGTAATCTATTTGTATAGTTCATGTTTATTACAATGAATCTTGTTAATGCATGAATCTGCACTAAGAAGAATTAGCAGATCATTGAGAAAACTCTAGACAAACTAAACCTGTCACCACTAGTTGCCTCTCCATTCGGACTACTACTTTTCCAATTTCAAGGGCGTGTCCCTAGGATGTGTGTGTTGTTCGTTAATATGTAAAATTGTGTGTAAATTATAGTTAAACCAACCCACTTATGCTACTTTCAAAGTGCCCGAAAGCACTCAAGAACAATGATTAAACTACAAATTAAATTCTGGAGTGTGTAGATCAGATTCTTAACCAAAATTACAGCAGCAATTAAATGAAAAAAATTGAAAAGAATATATGTCCTAGGTGAAAGTGCAATTCAAAATAAGTGCATAGCAATGACAAGCAAGATCATTGCAGCATCATTGCACAAGACAACCACACAAATTCTAAGAGCCAAAAAAAAAGCATAGTTGAATCCATTTGATATATTAATGAGGACGTAGAGAATAAACCCTAGACATCAGTACATTATGGGCTTCCTTCTGGCAGGCAGTAGCGGAAGATGCTATCAAGTCCAGAATAAAAAAAGGATGATAGTGATGTGCTGCTATAACTTGTGTAAAAAATGTCTAATCCCGTGAATGTGTCTTGCAACTCTCCTTTATAGATAATAATAGAAGAAGAGAGTGCATGCACAAGGTAATGAGGAAAAGAAGATTGAATGAAGTCAAATCTGGACAGTGAAAATTAGATTGCTACCCTTTGCTAAATGTGACTGTTTTTAGGGCTGTACTGTCTCCAAAACCAATGTTGTTCCCCTTAATTACATGCAAAGGGTATGCCTTGATGAAAGAATCTGCTAGAAAATACCCTTACTAATAAAAACTTCTTGTTTAAACCTTATTGGAGTGCAGCCTTTTGGTAGCTTGACATAACTAGCATGCATGCACAAGTCTCAGTCCTTGTACAACTGTAGACCTGCTCTAAATGTGTAGAAGAAAACTGGAGTAAACCTGGAATAATTAGTATGAAAATGCTGGAAGGTTGATTGCTCTTTTACTCACTGTGTATGACCTAAGTCACTGCCAACAAGACAAATAACACTCTAATCTACTGTAAACAACTTACTGCAGCTCTGTCCTTTGAAGAATACACTACTTTTTATACCTAAAATGCTAAAATATGCCGATTCATTACCCTCTAAAGTTCACCCTCTTGATGACTTTACTGTTCCCTTCAGTAGTACCACATAACTCAATGAAAGTAAGTCCTAAACAACTTCATCATTGTTGTTCTTGCTGTAGTCTTCATGTATGCATGTGTGACATCTATAGTTGAGCACTCCTTTTCCACAATCTCACTGTGTACTAATCATTATTTGCAAAATTTGCTAGAATTATACCACTACAATGCTCCTTTACCATGGGATGTAAATGCTGTCCTCTAGCAATGATCAAAACTCGCTGGGAATAGGCTGTTATTCACCAATAAAACTTCAAAAATCTGCCAGTTAGACTGTTGAGCACTGTCCTTTGAGGAGTATACTGCTATCTACTAATTGTGGGGACATAAATCTGTTGGAAACTCTCTTGTTTGCCTAAGAACAAAAACTATATGTAACCTCTTTCACTAAAGTGATCAATCTCCAAAGATATCTGTTTTTTGATTGTATCACCCTAATCTGCTCAAATCGACAAACCCTGAGCCCAATTAAACCATCGATAAACCCTAAACCCTATGCCCAATTAACCCATCGATAAACCCCTGTGCGGAACCCCTAACATCCTACCTCTGGTAGAAAACTCTCTTTAGTCTAGGCCTTTCTCTAGAACACATTATCAGACACGTCATTGGTAATTCCATAGTGATTGATTCAAGCTCCTCCCTTTGGAGCACATGATGGTCAGAGGTTGCTTGGCCAACTGGCTCTTCTCATTGTGACCTGGCTTGCTTTCTTTGTTCTTCTTTACATATATATTCTTTACTGCATGATTGCCAGTTCATCCTCACTTTTACACTCATACCCAGATTGTTTTAGTCATTTTCTAGAAAGTAGATGCCCTAAGCACTCCCCGTTTGGCCTTTAATACTGAATAGACAATTAAGTCACGTTGGCCTGTCTTTGCTCATTAGTGAACATTACCATAATATCTGTTGTTTTCATCTCAAATTATCTTCGAGCTACTATTAGAACTGCTTCTAAGAGAAAATCCCCATCTCTTTGGTTCAAATTCACAAGGTTTTCAGAAATAAGGAAAGTTGGGCTTGATATTTAAGAAATGGGTTTGTAAGTTTAGAATCAGATACATAGAACAAGCAAGATGTGTCTTTAAGGCATGAAAAATTACATAGCCAAACTCCTCCCTAATCATTTTTCAATCCTTGTACTCAAAAGCAGTACCCAACATTACTGATAAGTCTAACCATATGAAATTTCACTCATTAATTTAGGAGACTGGAGCCAATCGGATCGCATGGCTCCTTAAATGCTATAAATGGAAGTTTTAACACCAACAATCAAGGGAGCAAAGAGCCCAGGTCGGGAGTGATGGGGAAAAATTGGATTACCCGTAATGAGTTGGGTATTGAGGGACCATTAGTTGTAGAATGACAGAATTACAGGGATCTAATATTAAATCTGGCAGTGCAGTTGAGGAGAAAAACCGATACACTCTTGTGGACGGGCAGAGATATGTCAGGGAGGATTTTGGTTAAAAATATTTATGAGGCGATTAAAAATAAAAATCAAAACAAAGATATAGGTGGATGGAGAAAAGCACTATGGTCTTGGGAAGTCCCACTGAAACTCAAGTTATTCAACTGGTTGATGATCGAGAATAAGCTATTAACCTGGGAAATATTGCAGCGAAGAGGGTTCGTAGGAATGGGTTGGTGCATACTATGCAAGAAGAATCGAGAGTCCATCTCTCATTTATTTGTAGACTGTCATTTCACTTGTTCTGTGTGGGAAATGATTTTTTTAAATTAAACTTTCTGGGGGCCTGGACGATAGATTCCATGAATGAGCGATTCAAAAAATGGAGATTATTGTACTCAGATTATCTCACTCTTCCTTTTCATATTTGTTGGTTTATTTGGAAAGAGCGAAATCTGACAATCTTCGAAAAAATATTCAAGATATTCAAAGCTTTAGGTTGAGTTGAAAGAGAAGGAGAAGGAAACAGTCTTGAAATAAACCTACACACAAGACGACGAATAAAATCTTAATGTTTTCTATAATGGTAAACTCTAGCACTAACTTGCCCAAAATGGTAAAATCCATAATTTACTTAATACCCATCCATAAAATTGCATATAATTGACATAAAACAACAATGTGAAATGGGGAAAAGAAATGAAATTATTATGTAATCAACAAGAAAATAGTGCATTGTTACCTTGTATGAAATGGGTAGATCTAAACCTTCTCTCCTCAAAGTTATTTCCTCAAAAGGGCTCATGAGTCCAAAATCATCTCCATCTCTCTTCCCAAATTTCAAACAAGCAAGTAGAAAATGTACAAGAATGGTTCCAATATGGGGAACCGAAGATAATTCTAATGACATAACCTTATAATTCAATACAAAGATCCTCAAATTAATGTATAGGAGGCCTTTTTATACGTGGAGGGTGATGATGGATTCCCTTAAAGAAACATAAGATGACTCAGAGTAATAATGAAGGACCAACACTTGGCCTTGTCATAGGAGAGGTGAAAATGGGGGTGACACAAGACTTCCATCGACATAGATAAAATATGAGAGGGACATAGGTAAGAAATCATGAATTAAAATCCATGGGGGGGATGACTAAATTGATGTTAGAATGAGGAAAATAGAATGAATATGTTTGTATATTTAGGTGGAGTAAAAAAAATTTAACAATTATAATGACAAGGTGGAATAACACAACTAGATTAATCAATATTCATGCTTCAATCAACAAAACATTGACACCTCCATGGACTCATGGGGAAAATTTATGGAATATGAATATTTTTATTTAATTTTTATTCTTTTTTTTATCTTTAGTGGAAAGAATAAAAGAATATGTTATATTAATGAGAGAGGACAAGTATCAAGGTGTAAGAAAATCCATTCTCAAGTGTGCAAGGGAACATAAGGGTGAAAAGCAAGTAGAGAAATAAGTGTGCAGGAAATGATGGACACCTTAATGCAAGCCCCCTCTCAAATGACAATGTTTTGTATTCATTTGGAGCTTCAGAGTCTTGTATAAGAAATAAGAAATAAGTGAGAAACAAAATGTGAAGTGTAGCAACGATGGCGAGTTGGTATTTTTCCTGTATGTACGGATGACATCAGGATCATGGCTAGCAAGGTCCATGCAATTCAAAAGGTAAAGTTTGGGTTATGTTTTTCTTTTGGCATCACTTACTTAGACCTCCTGCACTACTACTTAGGAGTAGGGATTTCATAGACTAATAGTTGTCTTTTTTCTTCTCAAACTAAGTATGCTAAAAATTTGTTGGAGAGGTCCAGGATGAATGATTGTAAAATTACAACTATGCTAATGGAGGTAGCACTGAAACTTTCAGCCAAATCTGATTCAAAACTGGCTAATGAATCAGCATATAGGCAGCTCATAGGGAGCCTAATTTATCTTACAGCCACCAGGTTGGACCTGAGTTTCAGGGTCAACCACATTTTTAGATTCATGACAACCCCTAAGGATGAACATTGGACAATGACCAAAAGGATACTAAAGTATGTAAAGGACACAACAAATATGGCAGAGGAGATAATTTCTGGTTGAAAGGTGTTAGCACAATGCTTTTCACCTTGGATATATTTCCTCATTTCTTTTTAGTGCTCATGCAACATTGACATGACCAATTTCATACCTATAAGGTTTCCGTCAACATATTTGATGTTACCTAATCCACTAGTGACTTATGTAAAATTACATGATCCCTCATCCAAACTATTAACAAGCATCCTCTTGTCCTTATTCTTTCCGATGAGGTTGACTATCATAGGTAGTTGCATCATCAACATCTTCAACCACGTCCACAACCATTCCTAGTTATGCAATCACATCAACCACATTTAATCATCACACCATTCTAAGGGTTGTGACTTATATATAGAAAAATATGAAGTTGAAATATTAAAGCCACATTTCAAAAATAAGATCTACATTACTCTAGACCCTAATCTATTCACATAGAAGTATCCTTGTGTCTTGAGCATGCATTGATTGTAGTACACTTTTTGCACATTAGATGAAAGATTTATCATATAAAATAAAGTATGTTGAGAGTGGGATTTGAACCCATGCCCTTTCGGACCAGAACCTTAATCTGATGCCTAATATAGAGAAGTATCAACTTACCATTCTCTTCGCGAGCTCCCTCTCCTGGCCGGTGCCCTCAATCTCTCCCTCTCTTGGCCGGTGCCCTCCACGAGCTCTCTCTACTGGCCGATGCCCTCAGTATCTCCCTCTCCTGGCTGGTGCCCTCAAC
>CBVK0100135932.1:0-14148 GCA_900067695.1 Picea abies
CTTGGAGGCCGGTCCATAAGCGGTCAGGAGGCCGACTTAGGCAATTAATGTGCCGAATTAGAAAATGCGCGGCTTTTCATGTATACAGTCGCGCGTCGGGCGCATTGAGCGCGCTCAACACGTTTTACTCCCGTGCATATACACGCATCTTACTGCTGTGAAGTGTCCTTCAATTTCTGGCTATTTTGCATAGTTTCTGACTCTTCTGGAATGCTATGAACTTAATTTTATGCCGTGAATGACTTCATTGCTGTTTTGATGATGTAGAGTTCTTGTTGCTATGTGCAGATGATGTGGAGTTCTTGTCGCCATGTGCAGACGAAGTTTCAGTGATAACACTCCCTATGGACAGGTAGATCTCCTCTTGAGAGCTAGACTCTTAACTCTTAAGATATAAGGTGCTCAATATGGACACTGACTCCCTTTTAGATCTAGATAAACTGATGTGTGAGGAGGAAGGAGAAAAGAAGTACCTTTACTGGCGTTTGTTCCTGCATAGTCCGAGTTGAGCTCTAATCTTAAACTCCTTGATAAGCCCTCTAGACAAACAAAGATACAACCAGCTTCCTACTCTAATGATATTAGCTTGAAATAGATCTATCTATTAGAGACAAATTCATGTGAGATCAAACACATATTTGAAAGAAATAGTCCAAGCATATTATATTAATGAGAACAACAATGAAGAAAACTTACAACCATATATGTGAGTGCAGCAGCTTCATCAAGTTCCCCTTGTCCAAACCCTTTCTTAAACAGTCCACATGCAGAATGCTGATGTTCCAATACCATTCATGAGATCATAAGTTTGGTATAATTATCAATCTTCATTCCCCCTTCCTCCATGGAAATCCCTCATTATATAATATTTGGAGACTTAACCACGATGAAGAAAATATCTCATCAGATCCACCAAGAAAGGGATATCTAAGATGTTTAGGGAGAAAATATCTCTTAAGGATTTTGGGGAGGAAATATCTCTCAAGGATTTTAAGGAGGAAATATTTCAACCATCCATGAGATCCTCCACCTTCCCTAAAAAATAGAAATCCAAATGTGAGGTGGATCCTCACACTTAATTACTTTCTTTTTCATGAATAGTAATAAGAATTCATGTGCACTTGATTCTCTCACTTAATCAATTTCTTTTCCATGAATATTAATAATAATTCATGTGTACTTAGTATTTCTTTGCCTTCATGTAATATATCCCTCCTCCACATTGACTAGGGATTGTGACATAGGTTATTCGATGGTGTCAAAGTGTATGCAACACTTATACGACACTTTACGACACTTAGGGCGAGGTACCTAGGTGTGCAAATTTCATGTGTAACAACTTTGCCCCTGCTTCTCTAGTTTAGTAAGAATGAGGATTTTGATCAAACCATGGTGGAAGAGACTATTTTGGGGTTTGGTCACATTTTTCCTCACTTGAGAAGACATTTTCTCCAAGCTTTTAAGAAAATAAAAGGGAAAGTTCAAAGGTTTATTGAATAGAAAATGAACCAGCAATCTCAAGTGACAAGCTTTGAAGGTGGAGTATCTACCTTCACATGTAATTAAACTTGTGATAACGATGAGGGGATTGACCAATTATGGCTTTATCCACTCCTTATCATACCCTTTTTCTCCTAAAATTCTCTCGAATTCGGGATTAAACACCCTGTTGTAACTTGAGCGCGGAAATTGATGATTCTTGAACCACCTATCTCCCATTCTTGGAAGTTTTTTTGTAGCAACAATTGACTCTTCTGTGACTGCAAAGTTGAGAGACCCTACATGTGCTATCCTTCCATCAAAACTAATAGCAAATTGCATAGAAATATCATCATCATGGCCTTTCAAACTCGACAGAAATGGCCCCCAACTAGCAAGCAAGAACACTTCCCTACACTGTGCGAATTCTGGAATGGCAAACAAGTCTGCATAGGAGGATGGTTCGTATCACTTGGGCATTGTGACAGGGTTTGAATTCACCAAGCAAGGGAGAAATCAAGCCACACAGAGACACAAATTGGGCACATTCTGAGTGGAATTGGAACAGAGGGAAAATTTTACCAAGCAAGGGTGAAAACAAGCCAAGCAATGGCATGGGTTTAACACAGTCTGAGTGTGATTAGAACAGAGGGTAAATTCGATAGAGGTTGGGTTCCTTTATGTAGGGTAGAGAAAATGGCAAGGGAAAATGAAACAATAGAGTGCCCAACCCAATTTCAGATACTCTTATGGTGGAGTGCATTGCCCACATGTGCGCGCGAGCTGGCATGTGTGGGAGATTCGAATTTGATGGGCTCACTTTTGGGAGAAATGGAGTGGTGCATACTTAGATCAATGTCCAAGTATTTTGACATGGACATTTGATCATAACCATATGAGGCATCTTTTAATCAATGCCTGTAACAAATTTAATTGAATGTAATTGAATTCTAGTTCCCTGGAACTGGTATGCAATGCAATGGCACTTCAAATGACAGTTCATCCAGCACCTCATCCAGCATCTCATACAGTACTTCATCTGGTACCCCTGTGTTAAGTGCATTTTCTTCTTTTTTTTTGGATAGCCTACAATTTTGAAGTGTTTTTGACAACCATAGTGGTTAATGAGCAGAGGTAGAGTGCTCCATGCTTACTCATTCTTCTTGTATATGACATATAGTGTCAAAACCTATAATGAACGGGTTGTAATGAACGATAAACCGATAAAGAGTGGTATGTTAAGCATGATTTCAGTAATGTATAGCACACAATAGTTAAGCATTTAAAAATAACATGAATATCAATGTAATAACTGTTGGTCCTCGGTTTTGACCATGCTCTTTGCCTATATTATATACCACAGACCTCCATTTATATGCCAGTACCACCCTTTTGACCTCATTTTGGCATAATTAACATCTCTCTACCATTCAAAGGGGTCATCTAAGGTATCTTTGAATTTCAAGCTATTTTTATGCACTTTAATGCTTTAAAATTGGTATTGGAATTAATATCGTTTGGGTTAGGTACCACTGCTATTCTTGGAACAGGATGCCGGTACCAGGTACCAACTCGCACTCGTGGAGGTACCAATGGAGCTGTTCGAGATCTGTGCATTATGGTGTGCGTTATGGTTCGAATGAGAGATAGAAAGATTCACAGGACAGCTGGAGTCATTGCCACAGAGTGCTCGAAGACATCATGAAGCCTGGATCGATTATTCTTCATCGTTCACACTTCGTGACACTGTGTGTCACGAAGATGTGAAATACATTTTCAGTTTGATTGCAAGACTATTCTCGGATCGGGGATCCGTTTGTTTTTACGAACCTTTGTTTTAGACTGTTACAAACAGAAGGATTTGGATATAAACCCGTGTTCACTCCTGAGAACGGGTTGTTGTTGTTATTGTTATTGGATTATGTTGAACTGTGTTATGCCGTGAACCTATTTTTGAATAAAGACTGTTGTGCGTTATGGTATTCGATTGATATACGATTTGAAGCATTCTCTTTTGAGTTAATGATTATACGATGTCTGAATAGAATGGTATAGTCGGCTCTGGTTTTTACTAATAGCGTTGTTCCATTTGGTTGGGCCCACCAAACCGGTGCAAGCCATTGTTTTATTTTGCAATAGATTTAGTTTTATGCTGTTATAGATTTAGTTCATTTTAATGCTTTAGAACTTGCATACGAGGTAGCTTAACGCTCATAGATCTAGTTGTTTTATCATATTGGCATTTGTTTACCTGAATGGTATACCTACAGCTCATAGCGTGACATCGATTTGGATGTTTCAGAATCGTTTTTATTTATTCCTCACTTGAATCATTCCAGCGTACTGTTATCTTTGACTTTGCTGAGTGTTAAACGCAGAACCGATGCCTGTAGGGTTTAGAATATGCATGTGGTTATTTGGTTTTCATTTCCAATTCGAACATAACTTAGAATTAGCATGCATTTGGCTTTGTTAGACAGTAGTTACCTTGCCTGGTTAGAATAGTTAGATTACAGCTAGAACGAAAGGAGCTCCTGGTACCAGTTAGTAGCATAATACTCTGTTTTCCTGTAGACAGAATAGACTATTTTTTGCTGCTCAGAATGAATGCATTTTCAACAATACTCTGTGTGTCTTAACTTAAACAGAAACGATGATGGTAGATGATTGGGCATAGAGATAAAATAATCTTGTGGAACCACGGTTTCGAATAGAAATAGCAGTACCAGCATTTGAGCACAAGACTGTTTTTCTGTTTATGACTTAATAGGAAATGCTCAGTTTCGAGTTAGTTATTAGAATTCAAGTTCTCAAAATAGGTGTGTGTTTTCTTCTTAGGATAGCATTTAGATAGAGACTAGACGCTTGCCTACACATACTGTGTATCAACTCGAATTTTACCAACCCTGGTTTGACAATTTAGTGTTTCAGGTCACTTAAAAGATTCAATTTAGCAGCCTGACATTTTTGGCGTCGTTGCCGGGGAGCTGTTTAAAAGGTAAGAATTTAGTTGTTTTGATTAGTTTTGGAATGCACTAAGCTTGGTTTGGTGTGTTAGCAGGTTGATAGTAAGAGCAGTTGTGGAAACAAAAAGGGTGAAAACCGACATATCAGTTATCACAGGTACTCTGAAACTCAATCTTAGTTTCTTTTCTTTCATTTAGCATGACTTCATGAGAAATAGAGATCCTAGAGGTAGATTTAGGAAAAATATAGAACCACAAAAAGAAGAAGAAACCTCCACCCAAAAAGAAAAAGAAGTTGAAACTGAAATTATGGCTGAGGAAACAGTAGAACAAATCCTAGAACCAGGAAGCACCATACATCAGCAAACTCAAAACCTTGGTGATCCATCCCTAGATGACACAGTTGATCTAGAGAAAATACAAGCTCTTCTCAGGAACCCTCACTTTATAGTTTCTCAGACACCAACCACAGCTGTGGGATCAAAGGCCATAGGATCCTCAAAAAGACCAATAGGAGATAAAACTTCTGACAAAAAGAATCCAGAAAGGTGGGATTTCACACCCTCACCAAAGAAGGATCAGATTGTATATACAATTCTTGGTAATCCTTTTACCATGGGAGACAGAGGGAGAAACTTACATGAGGAACTTCATATTGAAAATGAAGGTGAAGAACAAGTAGAGAATGAAGTAGCATCAGAAACCACCTTTGGATTTCCTATTCTGGACTTAGTCCAGAATGTCACCATGAAAAATATCCCATTGTCAGCATTGCCAACCTTCCATGGGAAAAATAGTGAGAACCCTGATGTCTTTCTTTTTGAGTTTGGCATTCTGTGCAGGAGCTATAACTATCTCCAGGATGCACACAAACTGAAATTATTCCCTGCCTCCCTAAAAGATTCTGCATTACGTTGGTTCATGAGTTTGGGAGAATACAACATTAGATCTTGGGAAGATATGAAGACAAAAATTTTAAAGAAGTACCAGGACTATTGCATAACCAAGGATTCTTGGAATGACATCTTCAAAATGCAACAACAAGATGAAGAAAGCCTTGAGGATTTCTTAGAGAGATTTATCTTTACCTTTCAAAAATCTAAATACAATGATCTCCAGGATGAAGCAGTCAAGACCCTTTTTTTGAAAGGAGTTTTGGAAGAATACATTGATACCCTCAATTTAATGGCTTCAGTAGACATTTATCAAAAGAACTTTGCAACAATTTGTGAACTCTGTAGAACTTACTCAAGAAGTAAAGGGAAAGCTGCAAAAAGTGTGAGAGAACCGGTCAACAAGAATACCAAAACATCTACAACTGGTGGAGTTACTAAAGTTGAATTGAGAAACCTTTTGGAAAAATTCAAAACAGACCTGTTAGGAACCATTGGCTCTCAACTAGACACCTTGAAGATTAAGAAAAAACAGGAAGAGGAAAACCCTGTCCTAAGCATATTTTGCCCGAAATGCAGAAAAATACATCCTTTACGAGAATGCCCCTTGGATAACATTTCTGTATGTGCAATATGCACTGAAAATCATAAAACAAAAGATTGTCCATCCTTACCTGGACTACAGGCAATATTCAAGGGAGGGGAAGCTCCTGGGACTCAATCTGCACCTAAGAAGCCTTGGCAGCCTAGGAATCCAAATGCAAATACATACCAAGAACCATCCCCACAATCTTCCAGCTACTATCCACCCTTCTCTCAAAAACAACAACACCCATGGAACTGGCCAAGCTGGCCTCCACAGAATGTCCCTGCTCAACCTTGGTACCAGGGATGGAGAAATCCAAACTTTGGGAATAATCAACAGAAGCATGCAGTGCCAATGCCCCAGAATCCATGCATGCAGTACCCTCCAAACTTGCAGCAGTTGTTGCCTGGTTTTACTCCACCTCCATTACAACAATTACTGCCTGGTTTTACTCCACCTCCATTGCCACCCATTCCACAAAATCCTTAGTAGTCTCAAAATCCACCACGTCCTACCATTATGCCCGCTCAACCCATTCCAAATCCAAACCACAGACCACCCCTACCACTCCATAATGTTGATTTCCAGAACTATCCAGCTTACAACATAAACCCTGTTTCTATACAATAAGTGCAGCTGAGATCTGGAAGGATCTTAAATAAAAATCAGCCTAAAACAAGAACAACACCAAAGGTAGTCATTGAAGAACATGAAGATGAGCCTACAGATAATTTATCAACTAAGATACCCCTGTCGAATGTTATCATTCCGAAGCAGAAGGAATCTGAATCATAGCCTAATACACAACCTCAGGTTCCTAAAGAGCCTCCTTTTCCTGAGAGGTTGCTCATTGAAAAACCAATTACACAATCTGAGTTTGACATTATGACCGAACTAAGAAATGTCTGTGTTAAGATTCCTTTGTTACAAGCAATCAAAGATGTCCCCATCTATGCCAAAACCATCAAAGAACTCTGCATCAAGAAGCCAGGTCGAAAACAGAAAGATCCACCCACAATACATCTAGTAGGACAGTTGTCAAATTATATTTCTGAAACACCTAAAATTGTAAAGTATGCCAATCCAGGAAACCCAATAGTTTCAGTGACCATAAAAAATGTATCTATTGGTAATACTTTAGTTGATTTAGGTGCAGCCATCAATATAATGACCAACAATACAGTGGAACTGTTACAATTGAATCAATTTTTGCGCCTTACTCCTACAGTACTTGAACTGGTAGACAGAACCACTATAAAACCTGCTGGAGTTCTTGATGACATCCTTGTGACTTTAGCCTCGTGGGAGTATCCGGTGGACTTCATGATAATTCATTCAAAGGATCCCACAAAAGGCCATCCAATCATTCTAGGGAGACCCTGGATGGCCACAGCCAATGCTTTCATAGGATGTCGTGGTGGAGATATGTTTATCTCAAATGGCATTTCTTCACAGAAACTTACTCTGTTTCCACCTGCCCGGCCTGTTACAGAAGAATTATGTTGTTTGAAGTGCCCTTATTTTGAGAATGAGGATGAGGAGCCCTTATTCTCTGTTGATGAGATCCATGCACTGCAAGAACCCACCGAAGATGACATTTTAGGCCAGTTTCTTTCTGTAACAGAAAATGTTGAGTTCCCACAGACCTATCTGCAATATGATCAGATTTTCAGAGAGGATTTTCAGGAACGAAGTGATTTATTTTCTTCATTTTCACCATCCATGGTTTTCACTGTTTCTGAGCACTCAAGGCCATATACCATCCCAGTAGAAATCAGTCCAGGTAGATGTCTATACATCAACTCTGAATTGAGTGCCAGTCAACAGGAACAATTGACAAAACTTTTGAAAGAACAGTCAGGGGATTTTGCCTAGGAGTACACTGATATGAAGGGAATCCACCCTGACACCTGCATTCACCACATCTACATCCAACCAGGGATAACCCCAGTAAGACAGCCTCAGAGACACATGAATCCAATCTTGAAAGACTTTGTAAAAGAAGAATTACATAAACTGCTAAATGTTGGATTCATTTATCTAATTTCTGATAGTAAGTGGGTTTCATGTCTTGTGGTGGTACCCAAGAAATTAACAGGAAAGTGGAGGATGTGTGTAGACTTTAGGGAGCTGAACAAGGCAACCCTGAAAGACTATTTCCCTTTACCCTTCATAGATCAGGTTTTGGATACCTTGGCTGGCAAAAGATATTTTTCTTTACTGGATGGGTATAGTGGGTATAATTAAATTCAGATTGCTCCGGAAGACCAGGACAAGACAACATTCACATGTCCTTGGGGCACTTATGCCTACAAAGTACTGCCTTTTGGATTATGTAACGCTCCTGTGACATTTCAAAGAGCTGTCCTTGGTGTTTTTGCTGACTTGATTCATGACTGTGTGGAGGTTTACATGGATGATTTTACTGTCTATGGTAACACCTTCGAAGAAGCCTTGAGTAACCTAGAGAAAGTCCTAATTCGTTGCCAAGAATCAAATCTATCCCTCAGCCATGAAAAATGAAAAGTTCTCTTAACTGAAGGGATTGTGTTGGGTCACCATCTGTCTGCTGAAGGAATCAAAGTAGACCTAGCCAAAATCGAGGTGATAGTTAATCTTCCCTCTCCAAAAACCCAGAAAGATGTGAGAAGCTTTTTGGGGCATGCTGGCTATTACCGACGATTTATTGAAAACTTCACAAAAGTAGCCAGCCCCATGTTTAAACTGCTGACAAAGGATACAAAATTCTATTGGGATGATGATTATCAAAGTTCTTTTGAGGATTTAAAAGAAAAACTGTCTATGGCACCTGTCCTTAGAGGGCCAAATTGGTCCCTTCCTTTCCACATCTCAACCGATGCCTCAGACACTGCTTTAGGAGGAGTGCTTGGGCAAAAGGAGAACCAACAGAATTATGCAATCTACTTTACCAGCAAGAACTTGACCCCTCCTGAATTGAACTACACAGTAACAGAGAAAGAATTTTTAGCAGTAGTTCATTCCATCAACAAATTTCGTCACTACATTACTGGATATGAGGTTTTTGTACACACTGACCACTCTGCAATCAAATTCTTGATGAACAAACTAGTCACTACTGGTAGAATCACCCGATGGCTTTTACTGCTTCAAGAATTCAACATTACCAGTGTTGATTGGCCAGGGAAAGAAAATGTAGTTGCATATTTTCTTTCTCGTATTCCCCAAGATAGTACCGATACCCCAGTGGACGATAACTTCCATGATGAACATTTGTTTGCAGTAGCTGCCAAGACCCCTTGGTTTGCAGATACAACAAACTACTTAGCTACAGGAAGATTACCAGCTCACTTATCGCCTCCACAAAAGAAAAGAATTATCCAACAGAGCGCTTACTATTCTTGGGTGGGGAGTGATCTCTTCTATACAAGTCCTGACATGATTACTAGGATATGTGTCCGAGAAGATGAAATTCTTGATATCTTTCAGGCCTGTCATGATGGGCCATGTGGAGGACATTTCTCTGACAAGAGAACAACATACAAAGTCTTGCAATCAGGATACTATTGGCCGACACTGTTCAAAGATGCAACGAAATATGTAAGAAGATGTGACAGTTGTCAAAGGATGGGAAGGCCCACAGCAGCAGATGAAATTCCCTTACGACCACAAGTTGTAATTGAACCATTCGATAAATGGGCATTAGATTTTGTAGGGCCAATTGCTCCGATGTCAAGGAAGAAAAAGTACATCTTGGTGTGCACAGATTTTGTGACCAAGTGGGTAGAGGCAAAGGACCTATATCAAGCAACTGAGAAATCGGTGATTGAGTTTATGTATGAAGAGATCTTTACCCGCTTCGGTGTCCCACGAGAGATTGTCAGAGACCAAGGTGCTCAATTTACCTCCAAATTGATGAAAGAATGCACTGACAGATATGGGATCAAACACTGTAAGTCCTCTCCCTACCATCCACAAACCAATGGGCAAGTGGAATCTACAAACAAAGTTCTGGAAGCCATTCTGACCAAGACCATACACTTGCATCATAAAGACTGGGCAGATAGACTTCCAGAAGCTTTATGGGCATACCGGACTACATGGAGGAATACCACTGGTCATACTCCTTACGAGTTGGTTTTCGGTAAACAAATTCTCCTTCCTATAGAGTTTCAGATCCATACATTCCACCTAGCAGCAGATTTGGGGTTGGATTTGAGTGAAGCACAGAAACAGAGGGTCATGCAACTTAACGAATTGGGAGAAATGAGGCAGGATGCTCTTCAAAGGACCATCCTTGTGCAAAATCAACGGAGCAAGTGGCATGACAAATACCTCAAGAAAAAGCATTTCCAACCTGGGGACTGGGCATTACTCTTCGATTCCAAATACAAAACTTTCAAAGGAAACTTACAACGAGATGGTTGGGACCTTACGAAGTAGAAACTGTTTTTGATAACGGTTATGTCAAGATTAAAACCATAGATGATTCTCAGAACTCCTTTGTAGTGAATGGACATCGACTGAAAGTGTACAACAAACCTTTGTCAAAAGATGATTTCTTATAGGAAGTGGCCAAGCAAACAGAACTAAAGATAGCAGGAGAGGGGTCTTCCTCTCCTGCTACTCCTTGATCATGCATACTATTTTAAAACTCCGTAAATAGTAGATTTTTAGAAAAAGAAAAAAAATCAAATAACATAAAAATAATTTTTTTTTTTTTTTCTCTTGGATGTGTTGATATTTTGCTTTCAGTTTTACAGGCTCCTCAGAGCAAGTGCAGAACTGAATTCACAACAAATAAGAAGGTAATATTGTTTTATTTCATGAGATTTTCTTGTTAGCATGGCTAACTTGTTTTTCACCAGGTACATTCGAGTTTGTTTGCTCCCTTCATTTGCTCATTAAAAATGAAAGGGGCATTTATCAGGAAGGATTATTCTTTACCAGACCTGGAAAATTATTATGGGAAAGAAACCCCCTTGGAGTCTTCTTTTGGAATTTCCTTAGACTCTCTAAATATGAGGAAGCAATGAGCATGAACTAGCTTGGGCTCATAAAATCCACAAGCAGGTGATTACGGTTCCAAAAATATTATGTCTGTAATTTTTTTTTATCTGCGCTCGTGTTGGATGATGTGGAATACATTAAGGTCCACCTTCCAGCAAATCTCACTCCATCGACACCAGCACCTTATCTGGAGCAGAGATTAGAGATTTTTCAGCACCTTGGACTCTACATGCCTTAATAGCAGATGTCTTTGCTAACAGCCATGGGAATACACTAATGTCTCTTGGTTGGTAGATCCTACAGGTGACTCGACACCGACACCTCTATTCGTACCTGTTTAGGATGTGTTGTAGGTACCTTGATGCCCATTGACATCACAGGTGGGTCATCTCGCATCGGTTAACAACATTCATTAATGGTTGGTAATCCGAAGATTTCTGTTTGTGTTCGACTTCGGCACATCTATTCACACGAATCAGACTTGTACCATGAGTGAAGCTTTGAAGCTGATTGAAGACTTGATTTCATTTGATTTTTCTCAAAAACAGAACAAGAAGCCAGGTTCAGGGGTCATCCTAAGATAATCTGCTGTCATAGCAGGAATTTTTTCTCAGAAATGGTATTATTTGTTCAAATTCTTCTGCAGATTCCTGAATGTTCTAGTGGTACCAGTCAGTACCAGCACAGAGTTTATCAGTTACAGGCCTAGCAGAAAGACCAGAGCAGCTACAACTTTCGTGCTTTCAAATCCAGACTTAGCTTCAAAAGATGATTCCACAGCAAGACTTTCACATCGATGGAGAGAGGTAATGTAACTCATATTCCTGAATGTTCCAAAGGTACCAGTCAATACCAGCACAAAGTTCATCAGTTACAGGTTCATCAAAAATACCAGAGCAGCTATAATGTTTGCGTGCCTTCAAATCCAGACTTAGCCTCAAACAATAATTTCACAGCAAACTTTGCATAACAATGGGTAAAGGTAATGTAACTTAGGTGCGTTTAAGTTTGTATCGATTTATTGTATTAATCTGCATATTAATGTTTGAACTAAAGGTACCTTAATCACTCCATAGCGTTTCATTATTCCCACGATCTGTACCTAGTAAACTAATCTACCATGCCATTTCACGTCATGAACATCCACCATTACCGGGACTTATTTCGATTTGACTCGGTTATAATAACTCTACACCCTCGTATGACCTCCATCATGATCTGACACCCTATCTAATTCCACAGCAATTCAAATCTTTTCATATCGTTTTCGTCCCGACCGTTCCTTTCACCACATTCCCTATCGCATTCTCCCCTTTCATCGCCCTCATCGCCCTCATCCAAACTCCGTTGCCACCGATCAACTCTCCCTGTTATGCCAAGAAGAGCTATGGTCGCCAAACACCACAAACCAGAAACATACGCTGACCTGGAAGCCCTCCCGGAATATGGGGCAACGAGAGATATCTTTAAGTGAGCAGGGTGGGAACCATTTCTAAAAATATTCGATGGGTTTAACGATGCAATCACACTCTAGTTTGCGCTGCATTTCGATGGTGAGACCACCAAGGTGGGAAAACTTGAGTTCGGGGTCACAGAGGATTTCATTGCAGAGGAAATTCAGTTACCCACCGCAGGCCAGAGGTGGACGAAGGGACAACCGGTGGATAAGGAGCTCTGTGCGCAATTGTTAAAACCTCAGTACCGGAACACAAAATGGTCTGAGGGAACGTCGCGGACCTGGCTAGAGCCACAGTGGGCGCAAGTGTTGATCATCCTCCAGCATTATTTAACGTGCGAGGGTCGATATACCATTATATTCCCCTGCCATGCCCGACTGTTGTTACACTTCACAAGTACTCCATTGAACATACCATTTTTCTTGTTAAAAAGTTTGAAAAGGATGGCCGAACAGGTCCAAAGGGTTAGTGAGTTTCGGGGGAGTTTATTCCACTTCGGGTTAGTTAAAATATTGATCACTTCTGCACTATCAAAAAAGCAAGAGACTTGGGACCTCTTTACTGCAAAAACCCTCGCTCGTGCCCAGTCGAAAGCTAAGAAGGTGAAGCCTGTTTCCCCACACAAGAAGCCGAACCCCAAGATAAAGAAAGTCAAAACCCTGACTAAGGACTCTACTAGGGACCCCGAGCCTGAACCTCCAATTCATGACGAGGAAGAAACCAATGCTGAAACTGGGAAGCCCACCACACCTATAGAAGCGGACATCGAAGCCCCGAGTTCTCCCCCAGCTACCGAGAACATAATCGATGTGGAGGAACTAGCCGAGTCAGCTGATAAGCCTAGAAGGAACCTGAAGAGGAAATGTAAAAGTGTATTGTCGGGGATGGATGACTTGGTACCCAGCTACCCCACGCAAGAAAGATTGGAAAGCATAGACGGTCACGAGGAGGCCCCGGAGCCATCTGAGATGACCTGGACTTTGTCCCAGCTCATTCGAAAAAACCGAAGAACCAATTGGCAGGCCACTACACCCAAGAAAATTGTGTAGAATGAGTCCACCCAAGTACCAACCGATACCTCTGTTTAGATGCCAAAAGAGCCCACTCCCGAACCTAGCCCAGCTAACACCTATGAACAAAGCCCACATGAGTTCACCCATGAACTCAGCCCAGAACATAATTTTGATCCAGTTGACACTTGTGAGCATAGCCCAGATCAATTTACTCCTAAATTCAGTTCAGACCATAATGTCGATAGTTTTCACACCCCTGCTCAGAGTCTCGAAGAGTATACCCATGCGTCTAGCCCTCCAACACAGCCTGGACAGGAGCAAACAATTGAAACCCACTGCGAGCTCTCCTCCAGTCGGTCCTTGAAGCCAGTGGTGGCGAAGCTAGAGAGAAAGAACAACAAATTAAAGGAAACGTTGCATGAGTACCGGGTATTGGACAGACATGTTAAAACCAAAAATGAACTCCTAAAGCTTAGGGTAAACCACCTCTTATACAAAGTTGAAAGACTAAAACAGAGGAACAGGGATATTTCCAAGAAGAACAAATAGTTTCAGAGGATTTCTAGGAAGCATGTTATAATCAACAGGGTCCTTAAGAAAGAAATTAGGAATCTGAAGAAGCAGGAAAGGCTACAGATGCTAGTTCCAGCTGTTGCAACCCTTTGATGGCTACCAGTTTTTTTGATTTTTTGTTGCCTGAGGACAGGCAAGGACTTCAGTGTGGGGGTATGTTGGTCCCCGGTTTTGACCATGCTCTTTGCCTAT
>CBVK0100135933.1:0-14148 GCA_900067695.1 Picea abies
ACCAAAAATGTGGATAACAAGTATTCCTTTAGGGATGATGTCTTCTCCTGGAGGTAATCCTTTCGATGGAATGTACAATCCTGGAAGAAGTAATATTTCTGGGATTCCTTTTATCCCTATAGTAAATCCCCCTAGGGCCATGCATAGTCTCAAGATAATTAATGCTCTTCGGAGCATTTACATCCTTGGAGGCACTAACCCTTTTGGAACTCTGAATCATGTCATAAGCATGAACATGGGGGGACCTAGGGGTCTATTTGTTCACATGATGCTTCATCCTCTACCCAATATTCATTTTCTAATATGCCATTACCTTTCTTGGAAACATTAGATTCCTTTACTAGCTTCAATGAATTGACCATGGCCTTTTTAATGAACTTCCAATTATTGACCATTAGGTACAATAATAGTAAAACAATATTGACATCTCCGCACCAGGATACATCCACCCACATTTCTAATCACATTTATTGAGTGGAGGCGATGGCATAGGATGATCAAATCCAAGGCCCTTGACCATCTCCTTGTGGAGTGGCTTAACATATCCCTCTTGCCACCTATCGCCAAGGATGTTGCTACAGTAGGGGAAACTACTGAGGAGTAAGCCATATTATGTACCTAACATTTAGATCTGATCTACTCTTAGTCTAGCACATTGCATGATATTATACCACATTCTCTAAGGATGTCAACTAATCCTCATAAACCAAATAGAGGACCCCATAACGATGGTATGGTCATTTATGTTTCCACTGATTATGTAGTCCAATTAGCTAGACAATTGGGTCAAATGCACTTTTCATCACACCCACCAACTACTACGTCTGCCACTCAAACTGCTCAAGTTCTCATTCAACCCTCCAAGGTGAATTTGGTGCAATACATGTAACCGAAGAATCATTAGAAACCTAGAGGGAAGAAGAAAAATAAGTATAATAATTCTAACAATGAGTGTGGAACCCCTAATACCAAAACAAATACCAAGAGAGGCATGAAAGAGAAGAAAAATAATCGGTTTCTCTACAATATTTTTGGGGAAGATCACCCTACTCACTAGTGTCCTAAGATGGATGAAATTCATCACTGCTTTTCCTAGTATAAGGATCCCTAGAAACCTATTGTTTTGACTCAATTGTAAGGGAGCACGGTAGGTAATCCTCAATTTTAGGGGTTTTCCTCAACTACCAACTTACTCATGTGTGACCAGATGGTTTCTTTACAAACTCAAGCATGAAACTATGATACTCCTTAGGTTGGTCCTACAAATCAAGATCAAGTATCCTCTTCCAAGCCTAGTGGCCCTCTCTAGATAGATAATCTCATTTGAAACATTTATTAACCCACCCAAGGGTATTCTTTGATACATGATGCATAACCCAAACACACTAGACACCCACAACTATAGTATTGTGGAAGACTTATCCTAGGTGGTAGTACTCTGTAAATTGTGTCCAACTGATAGACAAACAACAGAGATAATCATTTCAACCAGATTTAGAGATGGGTAGTAGCCCGCTCAGCTCAGAGAGGGCTCTCTCATGTCACTTAATATTTCTTTGGAAATCAATGGATATATTTAGTTTGTTTTTTTTTTGTTTATAAATTTGTTGGCAAGGAAGGGGAGGGACACTTAGGGCTATGGATTCAAAATTCCGAAAGTGAATGAAAACAATGACTGGTTGGTAGAACTCTCAAGAGGATAAAGGATAAATGTGGCGATGAATCTGAGTTATAAATTGCATTTGAGTAGAGTGTAAGAAGAAGGAGAGAACAAGTAACTGCATCAGAGAATTACTGAAATGAATTATGAATTAGTTAGGATGAAAATCACACAGTTTAAATTGCTTAAGCCAAGAGCAACAAGAGATGAATTCTAAGCTTTTAACTATCCAATTTAAACAGAAGAAAATGCAAATGGAATTAAAGAACATAGGAAATACATACAAGGAGAGGAGACAAAACATATATCACCACCATTAGAATCTTTTGATACAGACTTCAAAATCTTCAGCATATGTATTCAATTCAGCTCCCGAAAATTACAATTGAATTCATAAAAACTAAAAGGTTCCCTTACACTTCTGCCAACATTAATACATTCATAACTACTAGCATTTATACAATTCAAGTTCCTTTCAATTAGAAATTGATTACAATAGCTGAATTGAAATGTTTTAGCTTCTAAAACTGATTACAATAATTACATTTGACAGTTTCGGTACAATAACTGATTACAATGATTGATCAAACAAAACATTTCATGAACCATTGACTGGTTCTTCTGACTCTTCAGCTTCTGTCTTCACCATCTTTCCTTCTTTGGTTTTCTGTTGAACTTTCCAATTTGGTGACACTTGGAAGCTATTTGTTGGTTCTTGGAAAACTGCATTTTGTCTTCCCTAGACACACTATCTATTTCCACTGCAAGTCATAAGGGATCTCGTATTCTATCATTTCCTTGATCAAGATCTCCAGGTCAATCCAAGAGACATAAGTCATGGTCGGCAGAACAATCTTTACTATCTTGAATTGATTCAGATCTAAAAATATGTGGTCAAATACTCCACCAGATTTGTTCCTTTCAAGTTTTTCTCCAGGCTTTCAAACTTGGAGTGATCCATTATGCATTGGGTGAGGTGATATTTGTATTCCTATTGATCATATAATTTCCCTTTGCCATCCCAAAATGGTGGGAGTCCTTTGATGAACAACTTCTCAAACAAATTCTTGAATTCTTGTATACTCTGCTCCATCTGTATGGCTTTGATTTGAAATGAATTAAGCAAGTTATGCTTGGCAATGACCCTCTTGGCCCAAATGATCAACATAGTCCTGTCTTTGACCCCAATGGTCTGAATTTTAGAGGTGGGGATGGAATTCAACAGATTTATAGAATTTTAGGCCCACTCTTAGGGTTTTTTCTCTACTATCTGATTCACAACAATGCACTTCCTTCTAGTTGTGATGGCCATGCTATCTTTTCCATTTATGAAATTTAGGTACACCCTGAAATTGGTAGCTTCAGTAGCAATGGAGTCCCAGATGACGTGTTTGGCCACCTGCAACAGTCCTTTTTCTTTCAACCTTGTTTTCAGCTTGTCTACTCTTTCTTCCAACGATTGATTCTCTTTTTGGAAATGGAACATCTTCTCACCCTTTATTTTCATTTATTGTTGCAACTTTTCTATATATCCCTTAAGGATTTTGATTTACCCTGCCTTTAGGCTAATTTGTGACATATCCTAGACAAGTCCTTCAATGCTTGGCCCATTTTCTATAGTACAAGGTACAACTACAACCATGTTTGATACTTATGTCTTTACTTGTGACCAATTCACCTTTTCTTTCTCCAGCTGCAATACTTTGGCCTTGTAATTCAATGCTTCTTGTCGAAATGCCTCTTTCTCTTATTCTAGAGAAACCAATTATGTTTTTTGTCGATGCTCAGTGGTAGACATCTTTATCATTTACTTCAATATTTGAATCAGATTGTATTTCTCTTATGACGAAGCTTTCACTCCATGAGGTCCTTCAGATTCTAATACATTGATTTGAGTCTACCAAGCTCTGTTGGATGCTTTCTCTTGTCTCAATTGTCCCTCCAACTTAAGTGCATGAGTTGTCAGCCTTGAAATCTTCAAGCTCAAACCCAAGTAGTGTGAATACAACATGTCACTAGTGTTTGTGTGGAATTTCACCTTGTCTGGGGCACTGATGTTTTCATAATGCAGCTTAGCCTCAGACACTTTATCCTCACCTGCAACTGCTATGTTGAGTGTCTTCTTCTGTATATCCCTGACTGTGAACAGAGAAGACTTGTGCTGAGAAATTTTTTCTACCTCAGGTATCAACTCTCTTATTTCACTCATGTCCAAGCTTCCTTTCACAACATATTGGCTTGCCAAATATTCTTTAGATTGATAGACTGCTACAGGTGCTTTATCAAAAATGTGTTTTTTGTTGCTGAAATCTCTTGAGATTCTTTCACTTTGGGGCATACTTCTTTTACCATATTCTTCCTTGTTGGTGCCACTTTCCACCATATCCATATTTACTTTCTCTTTAGGCTTTTCTTCCTCCATATCTACTATTTGTGGAGATTGTGTGACCTTTATTTTCTTGGGATCAGTCTGCTGACTACTGGTGCATAGGGCCTCCAAACTACTTCTCTTGGTGTAGACATTTACTTTGGGAACTTGGAGTATCAAATTCTGAGGATTTTTCTACGGGGTTGGCCTCACTTGTTGTGTTTGAGTAGGCTGCAAGATGGCTTCCATATCAGTACATGTTTCTAAATTTTCCAATTTGTCAAAACCTTCAACATACTCATGTTCATAAGAGGATTTTTTGTTCATCAGTCTTATTTTATATATGACATGATGTGGATCATATCTTCTCCCTTGTAGTTGTGAAAATCCAAACTCCCTGAGTTTGGTCTCGATCTAAGATAAGCAGGATCTAGTTTTGCACTCCTCAAAGTCATCTCCCATGTCAAAGATTGGTGGGAAACTTTCTATGAGAAAAAGGAAACAAAGGATCCCTTATTATTTACAGTCGTAGTCACCTGGGATTCCATCAGGGATGCTATTAAGGAACAATACTACCATGTTGGAAGTTATGACGACCTGTACACAAAATGGACCATGTTGTGGCAGGAAAGAGACCAAGTGGTGCCCAATTTCACAAATATCTTCCATACCTTGTGCACCAAGCTGGGTATCAACGATTCTGAGTGAAATATGGTGATCAAGTATCATGATGGTCTGCATAAATACATCCAGGCCAAAATGGAATTCCTGGACATCTCATCCTTGGGCATGGCCTACCAATATGCCATCAAAATCGAGTAGAATCTCAAACAAAAGACGTGACAATTTGGGCCTAGGAAACCCGCATAGAAAAATCCAGGAAAGGGAAGCCCAAACCCGTAGAACAAAGGACATATCAAAGAAGGACAACCTCAGGAGAACCATTCTAGGATGTAAGAAAAGAAGGACACCAGAAAGACAAAGAAATATATCGAGAAGTGGTGCAAATTCAATAAAATCCCCTGGCATAACACTATTGATTGTCGCTTGAAGCAGTCACTGGTGGTTGGGATGAAAGTATCTAAATCAGGTGCGGGTTCTGACTCTAAGTTAGAAACAAAAAGGGGGAGATGGATCATTGACACAAAATCCAGTCCTACCATTTCTACCACCAAGCTCCAGCCTAGTGAACCAGATGAGACATAGTAAGGAGAGCACCTTTTTCATTCACATATGTTGGTGAAGGATACCCCGTTGCACTTCATCCTTGATAGTGGTAGACAGAATAACCTCATCTCAACATAGGTTGTCAAGAGACTCACCCTGCTGACAACGCCATACCTACATCCCTACAACATTGGATGGCTCTACCAAGGAAGCGACATCTATGTCAGCCAACAATGTTTCCCATCATATGACATCAATCCCTTCAAAGATAAGGTATTGTGTGATGTTTCCCCTCTCTAAATTTGTAATGTTCTTTTGGGCCAACCATATTTATGGAAAATTCATTCTATATATGAGTCTAAGCCTCGCAGTGTTATTATTAATTTGAACAAGAAATTGTACATGATACCTGAGGCACTCCCACCCAGTGCTATTCCTTTGATCTCTGCCAAGAAATGAAGAAAGGTCATCTCTCAAACAAGGAATTTGGTCTTATTCATGATTCTCTCTTAGAATGAGTGAAAGATCATAGCCACATCTAGGGTCTCTGCGACCGACCTATCCACACAGTAGAAGAAAGTGAATAAGGTCATGGAAGAATACTCAGATATCTTCTCCTCACCTACCAGGGTACCTCTACACTGTCAGATCAAACACCCCATCGATTTGACCCCTAGTGCAACGCAATGCAATGGGCCATTTTACCATCACTCCTTGTTAAGTAATGAGGATATCAAGTGGAAGATCCAAGAAATAATCCACAAGGGGCACATCCATCCCAACTCATCACCTTGTGGGATCCCAATTGTTATGGTACAAAATAAATATGGAACCTATTGACTCTGCATTGATTATTGGGACCTAAATAAAATCACAGTCAGAAACTGGTACCCGATTCCCCGAATCGATGACCTCCTTGATCATCTTATGGGGGCCAAATACTTCAGTAAGATTGATATGAATTATGGCTACCACCAGGTCCTGATAGAACATACATATGTATAGAAGACTGCCTTCAAATCAAAGGAAGGTCCATTTTAATAGTTGGTCATTCCCTTTGGTTCAAAAAATTCTCTAGCCACTTTCATGAGGATGATGGACGATATCCTGAAGCCATTCACCAATACTTTTGTAGCGGTGTATCTAGATGACATCCTCATTTACAACAAGAATTGGGCAGAACACTTGTAGCATATTCAGCAGGTTCTGCACACCCTACGACAACACCAGCTCTACGCCAACTTGGAAAAATGATCCTTCTGCATGGACATGGTTCATTACCTAGGATACATCGTTGATAATCATGGCGTACATGTGGATCCATCCAAAATCCAATTCATCCATGACTGGCCAACCCCAAGCACACTCACTAAGCTTTGGAGCTTCTTGGGCCTTTCCAATTTCTACTGCAGGTTCATGTTCGGATTCTCCCATATTTCATGGGCCCTCAACCAAGTAACCAAGGGTGGTGGTAAGGAAACATTTGTGTGGGTCCGGTCCCAACAACAATCGTTCAATGATCTGAAGAAAGGCTTGTGCTCAACCCCAGTACTTTCACTACTAGATCTGCAACAACCCTTTGAGATTGAGACAGATGCTTCAGACTATGTTGCGGGTGTCATTCTCACTCAGCACATCCACCTCATGGCCTATCATAGTGAGACACTATCATATGTTGTTCATAAGTACCCTAATTATGACAAAGAAATGTACTCCATTGTGCAAGCCTACCGCCAATGGAGACATTACACTCTTGGGAAGGAGACAATCATCTACACTGATCATGAGCCACTGCAGTTCATGAAGACATAAGGAAAATTACAGAATGACCACCATCAGATGTGATCCATGTACTTGTAGAAATTCCACCTCTACATCAAGTATAAAACATGAAGCACCAATCGCATTGTTGATTGCCTCAACAGACCACCACTAGAGGCACTCACCACGGTGCTAGACTCTTGCAGCCATGAGACCTCTGGATATCCCCAAATCTATCATACATAATTGGACTTCACCACCACCTACCAAATGTAGGGCGCAAACATATTTGTCGCTAATTTCCATCTTCAAGACAGGTTGTTGTGTTGTCTGAGCCATATTTGTGTTCCATCAAGTGAGTGAGTGGAGCTGATCTGGGAAGCTCAATACAGTTGGGTGGTAAGACACTTCAGTGTTGAAAAGACAGTGGAAATGTTTCAGAAACATTTCTACTGGCCGAAACTTCGACAAGAGGTCAGCAAGTATATTAGGTCCTGCACTGCCTGCATGATTGCCAAACCAACCACTAAGAAATAGGGCATGTACATCCCTCTGCCTACTCCTAACAGACCATGGGAATTTATCTCAATGGACTACATGTTGAGCTTCCCATACACCAAGAGGGGAAATGATTTTGTTTTTGTCATTGTGGATTGCTTTTCTAAGATGGCGATAATGACTACCTGCAAGAAGAGAATCACAGTAGAGGCCACTGCTAAGATCTTCTTTGAACAAGTTTGGGTACATTTTGGAGTCCCAGAAACCATTGTCTCATATCGGGACAATCGATTTCTCATCACATTCTGGTGAAGCTTCTAGTCACTGCTGGACACCCAGCTCACCAAATCCACGGCCTTCCACCCCCATAAAGATGGCCAAATCAAGGTCATAAATAGAATGATCATGGATATCCTGCACATGTATAATTCCAAGCACCCTCGCACATGGGATGAGACTCTCCCCTATGTTCAACATAGCTACAATCGATCCTTTCATAGTTCAGCCAACCACAACCCTTTTCAGGTGGGGTTGGGATTCCAACCATTGGGTCCCATAGATATTGCACTACCCCTTGCGGTCACCTCATCCGACACATCTCCTGCTCCAACTGAAGTTTAAATATCCACCCGGTTCATTGAGTGGATCCAACACATCTTCCAATAGGTTTAGGATATTGTAGAGAAGTCCAATGACAATAAAAAGCAACACCATGATCAACATTGAGTGCCACATAAGTTTCAGGTGGGCGAAAAAGTTTGGTTGCACTTGCAAAAAGAGTGATTTACAGGACCCCATCAGAAGATTCTCCTACTCTGTTATGGGTTGTACACCATCACCAAGGATGTGGGTGATAATTATTTCGAGCTCAACATTCCTCCTTTCCTTGGATTGCACACAATGTTCAATGTGGATATCCTTCGACCGTATTTCTCACCATTATTGGACACCTCGGAGATAGAAGGACAGCTAACACCAACATAGATCAACCCCCAAATACATACAACATGAATATAGTGATCAGATTGTGAACAAACAAATCAAGGGCACTTGTCAACAAAGGATCCAGCTTTATCAAGAGGTTAAACAAGGGAAGCTCTTGCACCAAGACAAGTGGTACACCCGAGGCCAAATTCAGCAGAAATTTCCTCATCTGATGGGGAAAATCAATGCAATGGAGAACATTGCTTCATACGTAGGGAGGATTGATCCTGATCGATTTTAGTGGCCTCCCACCTATTCCAATTGGCTCATTTTGGCAGTTTTCTAGTTTGTCAATTTTCCCCTAGTTTTTAGGTTCAGGACTTGCGGGGCTATTTTGAGGCCCTAGACAACATTTTTTAGGGCTCGAATATGTGTATTCCTTGGATAGACCTTTCCAAGGGGCTATCCTGCACCTAAAATGAATATCATATGAAAAATTTATGACCCCAACAAGTTGATGTACTAACTTACTGAGATGGGGCCCACATGACTTTTGGCGCTTCATCTCCTAGGGTTAGGTTTTTTTTTATGTCTAGGGTTTTTGACATTCCTGTTTATTGTAAAAAGGCCTTCAAAGCCTCATTGTAATCATATTATTGTGAATGAGTGGAGCCGTCACATCTCTTCTCAAAGATAAGCTGCCACCATTCTAGCAAACATGTTTCCACTGCATTTTACAGTTTCAGCTTATTTCCCGATTGAATAGAAACCAATTTTAATGTATATCTGTTATTTTGTGTTAAGCATATTTTGATAATAATATGTATTCATTTCATTCTGTAAATACATTTTGGATCAGTGGTATCATATCGGTCTTCTCCTTATTGTTCTCAATGCATGTACTCAACGAGGTTAGGGTACAAAGAATTGGGTCTCGAGCTTGTTTCTCTTGAGGACAAAAGCTATCACATGCCCAAATGACCTCTCATGTTAGAAGAAAATAAAGAAGATGGGATGAGAGATCCCTTCAAAATGTTTCTCAAGGAATCCCTCATGCAACAAAGGAACGAGATGATGGATAGTTTTGCACAAATCCTTCAGTGGCTATCAACATGTGACACATCCTGAAACGGAGGTGTCGCCCCCTTTAAGGTACAAATCAACTTTGATATTCCTATATTTGAAGGTCAGATAGACATAATGTAGTAGACAATTTTTTGAATCTGCTAGAAGGGTATTTCTCTGTTCATAACTTCTCAAATAGAGAAAAGATTACTTTTGCGCTCCTCAAAGACGTCCCCCATGTCAAAGATTGGTGGGAAACTTTCTGTGAGCAAAAGGAAATAGAGGATCCCTCATTAATTACAGTCTCATTCACCTAGGAGTCCATCAGGGATGATATTAAGGAATAATACTACCCTTTTGGAAGTTATGACGACCTGTACACAAAATGGACCACACTGTGTCAAGAAAGAGACCAAGCGGTGCCTGAGTTCACAAATATATTCCATACCTTGCACACCAAGATGAGTATCAAAGATTCTGAGCAACATTTGGTACTCAAGTATCATGGTGGTCTGCATAGATACATTGAGGCTGAAATGGATTTTCTGGACATCTCATCCTTAGGCGTGGCCTACCAATATGCAGTCAAAATTGAGCAGAAGATCAAACAAAAGTAGCGACAATTTGGGCCTGGGCACCCCTCACAGAAAAATCCAGGAAAGGGTGACTCCAACCTGTAGAATAAAGGAAAGAGAAAAGACAGATATCCTCAGGAAAAATAGTCCAAGCCGCAAGAAAACAAGCACACCAAAAAGACAAAGAAATATACCAGGAAGTGGTGCGAATTCCGTAAGAGCCCCTGGCATAACACCATTTATTGTCGCTCGAAGCAGTCACTGGTGGCTGAGGTTAAAGTATCTAAATCATGTGTGGGTTTCAACTCTGAGTCAGAACCAAAAAGCGGGGCATGGATCATTGACACAAAGCCCAGTGCTACCATTTCTACCACCAAGATCTAGCCTGGTGAACCAGATGAGCCAGAGGAAGGTGAGCGCCTTTTCCATTCACAGATGTGGGTGAAGGGTAACCTGTTGTGCTTCATCGTTGATAGCGGTATCCAGAAGAACCTCATATCAGTAGAGGTTTTCAAGAGACTTTCCCTGCCAACAACGTCATACCCGCAACCTTACACCATCGGATGGCTTGGCCATGGAAGCGACATCTGCGTCATCCAACAATGTCTCCTCTCATACGACATGAATCCCTTCAATGACAAGGTATTGTGTGATGTTGCCCCTATTGAAGTTTGTAATGTTATTTTGGGCCAACCATATTTATGGAAACATCATGTTGTATATGATTCTAGGCCTCGTAGTTTTATTATTACTTTGAACAAGAAATTGTACAAGATACACGAGGTAGTCCCACCCAGTGTTATTTCCTTTATCTCTGCCAAGAAATGCAGAAAGGTCATCCCTCAAACAAGGAAGTTTTCCTTCTTCTTGATTCGTTCTCAAAATGAGCAAAAGATCGTAGCCGCATCTAGGGTCTCTGCAGTTGACCTCTCCACACAGCAGAAGCAAGTGGATAAGGACTTGGAAGAATACTCAGATATATTCTCCTCACCTACCAGGTTACCTTTGCACTGTTAGGTGAAGCACCGCACCGATCTGATCCTCGATGCACCAATGCCCAATGGGCTAGTCTACCACCACTCTCTGTTAAAGAATGAGGAGATCAAGAAACATATCCAAGAACTACTCCACAAGGGGCATATCTATCCCACCTCATCACCTTGTGGGAGACCAATCGTTATGGTACAGAAGAAATATGGAAGCTAGCGACTCTGCATAGATTATCGGGCCCTTAATAAAATCATAGTCAAAAATCGGTACCCAATTCACCGAATCGACGACCTCCTTGATTATCTCACGGGGACCAAATACTTCAGTAAGATTGATCTAAATTCTATCTACCACCAGGTCCCGATAGAATAGACATATGTATGGAAGACCACCTTCAAGTCAAAGGAAGGTCTTTTTGAATGGTTGGTCATGCCCTTTGGTTTGAAAAATTCTCCAACCACTTTCATGAGGATGATGGATGATATACTGTGACCATTCACCAATTCTTTTGTAGTGGTGTATCTGGATAACATCCTCATGTACAACAAGACTTGGTTAGAACACATGCAGCATATTCAACGGGTTCTGCACACCCTGCAATAGTACCATCTCTACGCCAACTTGGAAAAATGTTGCTTCAACATGGAAAAGGTTCATTACCTGGGCTACATCATTGATCATCATGGCGTAAATGTGGATCCAACCAAAATGCAAGTCATCAGTGATTGGCCAGCCCCAACCACACTCATTGAGATTTGGATCTTCTTGGGCCTTGCCAATTTCTACCACAGTTTCATGTTGGGATTCTCCCATATTACATGGGCCCTTAGCCAAGTAACCAGGGGTGGTGGTAGGGAGAAATTTGTGTGGGGTTGGTCCCAACAACAAGCATTTGATGATTTGAAGCATCATTTGTGCTCATCTCCAATACTTTCACTACCAGAACTGCAAAAGCCCTTTAATATTGAGACATATTCTTCAGACTATGCTTTGGGCATTGTTCTCACTTAGCACATCCACCCCATGGCCTATCATAGTGAGACACTATCAGATGTTGTCTGTAAGTATCATACTTATGACAAAGAAATGTACTCCATTGTGCAAGTTTGCTGCCAGTGGAGACATTACATTCTTGGGAAGGATATAGTCATCCACACTGATCACGAGCCACTGAAGTTCACGCAGACACAAGGAAAATTGCGGAATGACCACCATCATAAGTGGTCCATGTACTTGCAACAATTCCACCTCAACATCAAGTATAAAAGGGGAAGCAACAACCGGGTCATTGATTTCCTCAACAGACTTCCAGTTGTGACACTCACCATGATGCTAGACTCTTGCGGCCATGAGACCTTTGGATGGCCCCAACTCTATGAGACAAACTTGGACTTCTCCAATAACTACCAAATGTTGGGCACAAACACAGTTGTTGCTAATTTCGATATTTAGGGCAGGTTGTTGTGCCGCCTGAGCCATATATACATTCCATCAAGTGAGTGACCAAAGTTGATCTGGGAAGCCCACTACAGTCGGGTGGTAGGACACTTCGGTGTCGAAAATATAGTGGAAATGTTGCAGAAACATTTCTACTGGTCAAAACTTCGACAGGAGTTCAACAAGTATATTAGGTCCTTCACTGCCTGAACGATTGCCAAACTGACCACTAAGAAATAGGGCCTAGAAACCCCTTTGCCTACTCCTAACATGCCATGGGAATCCATCTCAATGGACTACATGTCATACCTCCTGTCCACCAAGTGGGAAAATGATTGTGTTTTTGTGGTTGTGGATCGCTTTTATAAGATGGTGATTTTGGCCACCGGCAAGAAGAGCATCATAGTAGAGGCCACTGCCAAGATCTTCTTTGAACGAGTCTGGGTACATTTTGTAATCCCACAAACCATTTTCTCATATCAGGACCATTGATTTCTCAACACATTATAGTCAATCCTCTGGTCATTGATGGACACCAAGCTCACCAAATCCACGACCTTCCAATGATCATGGCTAAATTGAGGTCGTAAATTGAGTGATCATGCATATCCTATGCATGTATAATTCCAAGCACCCTCGCACATGGGATGAGAGTATCCCCTATGTTCAACATAGCTACAACCCGACCCTGCATATCTCAACCCACCACAACCCCTTTCAGGTGGGGCTGGGATTCCAACCATTGGGTCCCATAGATGTTGCACTACCCCTTGCGGTCACCTCGATCGAATAATATCCTGCTCCAACTGAAGTTGACAAAGCCACCCGGTTCATTGAGTGGATCCAACACATCATCCAACAGGTTTAGGATATCCTACTGAAGTCCAATGATAATTACAAGCAGTGCCATGATCAACATTAGGTGCACATAAGTTTCAGGTGGGTGACAAAGTTTGCTTGCACTTGGAGAAAAAGAGACTTACAAGACCCCATCAGAAGCTTCACCCACTTTTTTATGGGTTTTACACCATCACCAAGGTTGTGGGTGATAATGATTTTGAGCTCAGCATTCCTCCTTTCCTTGGCTTGTACCCAGTGTTCAACGTGGATATCCTTCGACCGTATTTCCCACCATTACTGGACACGTCAGAGATAGCATGATAGCTAACGCCAAAAAAAATCAACCCCGACTGCAAACAATAGGCATCCAGTGATCATATTGTGGAAAAACATATCAAGGGTACGCGTCAGCAAAGGATCCAACTTTATCAAGTTGTCAAACCAGGGCAGATCCTGCACCAAGGCAAGCGGTTCACCCGGGGCCAAATTCAACAAAAATTTCCTCATCTGATGGGGGAACTCAACACAATAGAGACCCTTTCTTCCTGAGGAGGATTGATCCATATGGATGTCGGTGGCCTCCCACCTATTCCAACTAAATCATTTTGGTAGTTTTCTAGTTTGGCAGTTTTTCCCATATTTTTTGGGTCCTTGATTTGTGGGGCCGTTTTGAGGCCCTAAACAACGTTGTTAAGGGTTAGCCATAGTGAGAATGACCTTTGATAGATAGCGAAAAAATGTGTGTTCCTTGGATAGAACTTTCCAACAGGCTATCATGCACTGAAAACGAAGATTGTATGCAAAAGTTACGACCCCGGGAAGTTGATGTACTAACTTACCCAAACAGGGCCCACATGACTTTT
>CBVK0100135934.1:0-14148 GCA_900067695.1 Picea abies
CGAGATCGGTCTCGGCATTCCTGCTGAACCGCTCTTCCGATCTCACTGGGGACTTCAATCAGTCCAAAATGATAGTAGTCTTTCACCATATCTCAGGAGTCAGATAAACAATTACACAGAAGCAAAAACCTCTAATCCGAGTACCATACATCCAATTCATTAATTTTTGTGGACTCCTCATCTTTAATTAAATCTTGGTCTCCTTTGGACTTTGAGGGATACAAATCTGAATTTGCAGGTTATCAATCAAAGAGTCCACCTCTTGCTCAAGATCCATCTGCTTCATTGTGAAGGATTCCATCATATTTCTAATCACTGCATTGGCCCTCATAACAATCCTATGTGGCTCACCATCCTCATTTTTCCTCTACAAAATCCAATCTAGGTCTTGTTCACAGGCCTTCAATTGGTCCTCATATCCTGTTCTTCCCTTGCCTAATTCCAGGAAAATATCTGAAAGATTCCTTGTTATATTTCTTAAAGTTAACTTCACCATCATAATTCCAGTCAGAAGATAATAATCAGAAGAAATACAGACCTTATTTGCACCAAATCAAGGCTTTTCACTTCCTTCAATGCTCCTTGAGGAAAGACTGGACATAAATCCAACATCTTTTAGTATTGGTGGGATGGGGAGAAGGAACTGGCTACAAACCTGGCCAATGTTTCTTACACCATATTAATTGCAATTTTTTGGGATTCATAGCTAAATGCCTTACAATAATTTTTATACTGATTTAGAGTACTTTCACCTTAAATTCCAAGAATTGTCTATACTTTTGCAGATGTGTCCATTCTTCCTGATGAATGCTAAAACTCTTGCTTTTGGATGTGGTCTTCAGGTAAAGTTGATGAATATTCACCGATTTTCACTTCAATGGAGTCTTTTTTAAATGTATATTATTTTCTTACAGTTTTTCTAACTGGTTTTTTATGACAGACCTATTATGACTGTGGAAAAAACATCGTTACATGTCCTATATGTTACAATCAAATCACAACCAGGATAAAACTGAAGTTAATGCAAGTTTGATAGAAGTTAAACATTTATTATGATTTGAGTTTCTGGAATACTTTAATCAATGTTGGATAGGCATGGGTGTCATGAAATGAGATACACTTCCACACTAATCTTAGCATAAGAGAAGAAGAATTTAATCAAAAACGTAAATGACAAAGCAATCACACCATACATAGAGATTTTACCCTGGAAACCCAAACCGGGAAAACCAACATTCCTTGAGAGTTCTACTGTCTTGTTGTCTTATTCAATCTGAGTAAAAGGTTACATGTCTAACCTTGGTCCACACCTAAGACACAATCAACACATACCTTCTTGCATGCGCAAGAACAACCTTGTAGCCAATTCAGCTTACATCTGCATGACCAACAACCTACATCTAAAAATTTCTCTAAAGACTAGCTATCCTACGATTAATTGATTAACCTTTATGGCTTTACAAAACACCTCTTTATAGACTTTACAACAAGAAAACCCTAAATACTTGGTGCCCAAAAACGGTTACAGATCCATGCAGATCATTGGCTACAATTCTCGCGAATCTCGAGATTCTATTACAATTGACTCCAAGTCATATTACCAGTCGACCTTGTTAACTCACAATTTGTCCTTTCTCCAAAGACAAAGGCAAGTGAACAATAAATTGGCATAACAAGAGGTCGTCCTATCACTGTCACCTAAACAAGACACCTCTTTCTCTTTAGAAGTAGTACCCCAGTGGAGACATCCCCGGTGATCTAGGGGTTTGGGAAGGCTAAGGTAAGAGTATCAAGAAAGTCCCACCCCTCTCATAGGTCACTCTGATCAGAAAGTCCCAAAGTTTTTAATAAGATGAAGCAAATTATCATTTAAGTGTACCTACCCAGAACAAGACAACAAGAAAAATACTATTTGCAAGTACCAATTGATGTTAGTGCTTCATAAAACCATAGACTTTGAATAAAATCATAAGCTGATATAGAAGATGAAGAAACATAAATTTTATAACATCAATGTATATATAGTAATAACTTCACAATTATGCCTCAATAAAGCTTCAATAATGACCAGAAATGATAACCTAAACTTGGCAAAATGCTAGTATTTGTCAGAAGCAATGAAGTAAATGTAAAATCAGCTCTAAAACTTGTTTTTAAGATGCTTTTGTTGTTGTTATGGATGGTTGTAGAAATATTTTGCAACAACAACAAGATAGTTAGTAGGTTAGTTCAATATAAGTTTAGAAATGGTTAGTAAATATCTTAAAGTAGATGGTTTAAAGGTTGTTTTAGTCAATCAATCACTTGTAAGGTATGAACTAGTTCCTTTAGGGTAAATGGAGTCACTATTGTAGTGACAATTATTTGAGGGAAACAAGTGATAATGGGTGAGCTAAAGGAAGAGGGAGGATGGTTGAAGTGTTAGTAACGTAAGGCCTCAATCATCCAAAACCCTAGAAGGAAAAGTTGTTAGGAAGTAGGTAACCCTAGGCCCTAGTAATTTTCCTTCCTCTTTAGGTCAAGCTTGAAATAAAAGTATGAAAGCTTAAGGAAGAAATAGTACTAGAGTGCTACTAAGGTAGGGCTCTAGTATAACCTTCAAGGGAGGTGTCTTCTAGCAAATCAAGTAGGTGAGAAGTTTGTTAAGAAAAGGACAATAACATGTGCTTTTATCCTAGGGTTTCACACTAGCAATTTCATAATATTATAAATGAAGAAGTAAATACACCATAACCATTCAAAATAAAGAAGGATTGCAGATTTCTAATTACTTCACCAAGAATAATCTAGTCACAAACCCTAGTTGAATAATTTCCACCATGAAAATGCAAAAATACACCAAGATAAGCTCCCTCCAAGAGTTGCGCACCACTTAGTTCAACCAATAAGCCTTAAAAGAGGCTGAATTTCAGACCTCACAATTGTGTGAGTAAAAGATGATGAAAAATATAAGATACTTTTCTCTTGTTTATACAATACAAGTGACCTTTACTTAAATTTTAGGTAAAAAAAGGTCGACATGGCCAGTGTACATAAAAAATCTAGTTTTACATAAAATTGACAATAAAAACCCTAATTTTATCTTTTTATGGTGACGTCATGCCCCTCCTAGGGTGACGTTGGGACCTCTCTTGGAATGCTAGGCCTCAAAAGTGAAACATTGGGGCTAAAAACCCCTTAGAAACTACCACACGTGCCAACCAAGTCGTCCTCATGCCTAAAACCCCAACTTGACGATGTCAAGGCTCAAAATGATGATGTCATGGGACTTCAAGGGCCAACATCATGGTGGGAAGGCAAGACCCCCCTAGGTCCAGGCCTACCAAAGTGCCTCTGCTGGAACGTCCTCCCTTTTCTCTGGTGCAAGCCTTTGATATCCCTATGCCCCTGGCTGGGGTATCAACATACATCTGGTGGGATTTTATCCCTATGGAGGTCTAAGCTAATCATCTCCCCATATGTACCTATCCGTCGGGCATGGTCAAGAAACAACAAAAATTACACCCTCCATGGGCTTATAAGTCACATGGATCATAGATATGTTAATCACATCTAATAATCAAGTTACCCAAACATGTGCATCGAACCCCCCTTTACCCAGACAAATGCTCAAAGACGTTATGCTATTTAACAATCCAGGTTTGGAGAGGGTCTTGGGATGTCCTATTGGGCTAATCTTTCTCAAGTGTGGGGTGTTTCCAGGTGAAGACCAATCTAGTTCATGTAAATGCATGAGATGGTGTAGGGGATGTTTGGGCAAGGGGTTCAATGATGACAGGGAAATGTAGGTCTTACCTGTGGGTGCCTCTGTAGAGGGTGAGCTGCACCTTGTCATGGATGCAATTGTTTCCTATCCCATTCAATGCCTTTTTTTATCTTTGTCTTATCATTTTTTCTTTCAAGAGAATAGATGGAGGACACTGCCCTGATGTGGTGACTAGTGGTGACAGTGTTACCCACAAGTATTTCACGGAGATGAGAAGGTTGGCTTGTGATGAGACCCCCTTTCTCTTGGCTATGCCACCAAGAGGCACTTCCATGGCGTGGTGACCAGATGAATGTAGTGTCATACCGCTACATGCCCATGGACCTAATAGGTTGGCCCATGATGAGACCCCCTATCCACCAACTAGCTCTTGAGTTATTTTATTTTATGGGACCCCCCCTTTTCATGCTGAGAAGCTTTTTATTGCTTTCTTAGAGATCCTTGGGTGAAGGATCTCAAGGTTTGATCTTGGGTTTTAACTTTTTTGAGCTACTTTTACCCTTTGGGCCTTTAGCCCCTTCTTCCCACAAGGTAAGGTACAACCCTTACTAGCTTGGAAAACCCAATGCCTGAACCAATGTATGGGATATATGAGAGGGAAAAGGATGAAAATTGATAAATATTGAGGGAATGGATGATGACCATTCATAGACCCACCTAGTGGAAACTCATCCCTAAGGGAACCAACTTACTAGGTCACTCTGTCACCCCCCCCAGGTATAGACAAGTTAAAAGGAATAATTTCCAAGCAAACATCATGAAACAAAAGATAATTCAATGCACATATTCAAATGTTTTGAGAATCAGAGTGAAACATACCATGATACTCAAACTTATTACCTCATGGAGAAAGACATGTTGCTACTTCAGAACCAGGCTGATGGGATGGATGTTGCTGCTACTGATATATGAGAGGCGTTGAAGAAAAAGATGGTCCCTCCAGGGCCAATCTAAAGTCAATATGAATCTCAGTACTCCATGTCTAGGACATGTGGGCCTTGAGACATAATCTCCTTAGTTATCCCTAGGATATGGGATAACATATGGCTCCAACTTGGGGACATGTGCTCACCGTAGAGCACATGAGAACGTCAACATCTTTGGTATGACTTGTGACCTGCTAGATCTCAACAAAAATTATGAGTAATCTCTTGGGGTGGTGATATCACCCCTGTCTCATATATGATAAAATGAAAAACAAGTAAGCAATCATATAATACAAATGAAAATACAACTACTCTAGCATGAAATGTAGATGGTATATACAATGAATGCAAAATGCTTACCTACTTACCTATACTTACTTGTGAAATCAAGTCTTTGCCCCTTGATGGGGTTTGAGGAGGTGTCCACTAACCAGTAATGGACATCTTCTTCCTTCCAACATGGATAGATAGTAGGCATCATTCACTGACTTCATTCTGACTATGGAAGGTCCAAGCCAAAATTGTGCACTCACTTTGACATTAGTAGGATCTCCCTTCTTTGTATCCCACATCTAGATTGTATCTCCCTCTTGGTAATCCTTTGTCTTAGATTTGGTTGTTTCTTGTATAACTCTAGTATATTTTTTTGGGGGAGGAGGGTGGGATTCTGCTGTGAAGACTTCCTGCTAGGATGGTCTGATCAATATTTCATCCTCTCCTTTCTTTAAAATTTTGACAGTCCCAACTTCTTTGTCCTTGTATTTGTCTAGGATTTGTTGATACTCTTCCTTCTTTGGCCATTGTATTTGATCAAAGTCTTCCTCTGAAGCGAAAGGAAATTCATCAGGGGAAAATACAGGAAGAATTTCTTTGATTGGATCATGTGTTTTTCTTGTTACGACATCATGATCAATTTCCTGCACATGGACCTTGGCCATTGTCACATTTGGGAGGTGGCTTATTGTTCCATCATTCATAGGTACATTAATGTAAGTTAGATCCATCTCCAAGGTGCCTCCCAGCATTGTAGTAAAATTCCTTGACAATAACATTCCCCATACATCTGGGACATCCACTACCACAATATTCATGTGGATCACTCTCGGGGTATCTTCCAAGGCACGCCTGAACATTCTCAACTACAACATGAGTGGGTATGGACCTGTATTCAAAACCACACACATTCCTGTAAGGCCGTGTGTTCTTTAGGACTAATTTTTCCATGACCTTTAAAGACATCATGTTAGCACCTGCCCCTGAATCAAGCATACAATTGTTAAGGCATTTGTTATTAGTCAACAAGGTCATGAAGAAAGGTAGGTGTCCATCATATTGAACCTTAAAGTGATATTCTTGTAACATGATAGGAGGGTCCATTGGCTCATCTGAACTTTTGAAAAAAATTTCAAACCTTTCTTTTACAGATGGTATTTTGATGACTTCCCTTAATGGAATGGTCACATGTATTTTTGCTAGTGCACCTTCAAAATCAAAATTCAAATCCACTTTGTCGGTTTTGGGAGGATTTTAAGGAAGAAGTATGTTCATAGGTGGAGGTCTTGACTGTGAAATTGCAGGACTAGTAGAGAGATGTTGGTTCATTCTTTTTTGCCTAGTGTACACTTGTAATTCTTTCTTCTTCAACTTGTCTCTCAACTCTTGGTCAATGTTATTTATCACCTCCATCCTAGCCTTTCTGGATGCTTCCTTTATGCCTTCTTAATGTTCTTGAAGTGTGACATTAAGGAAATATTGAGGACTTTCAATGGTATAGTTAACAACGTTCACTTGGTCATGATCACCATTGTTGAAAGGACACTCATGCTCCTAATGTCACTCTCTGCACTATAAGCACCAAGGGTTTTCATCTACTATGTTTGTAGGGGCTAAAGTATTAGGAACCTCTTGATCATTCTTTTGTCTAAAAGCTTGATTCCCTTTATGAAATTTCCCTTTGTAAGGAACCTTAGGAGCTTTTTGCTGAACTCTTTTTAGATTGACAATCCTATTCATCATCAATTCTTGGGTTTTTACCATGCCATCTACAGTTGTTATCAATGAAATTTCATTAGCAAATGGTCACAAAAATCCAGAATCTCCAAACACCTATTAGTTCACCTACAGCCTCAAAATGCATTTCCAAAAGGCACAAACTATACAATTAGTTATAAAATTAACATGTGCAGAAACACTACAGGAAGCATGCGCACGTGCACAGGCCAAATAAGCCAAAAAAGTGCACATGTGCCTGAAGCGCGAGTGTGTACGATAAAAGCCACGCACTCCTATGAAAAACGCATTTATGGTTCTTGTCAGCCGCTCACCCACTTCTGGTTCAGCTTCCAATTCGATTTGAACCTCAAATCCAAGTTGAATCTGCATGGGGGGTTGGTAAAGGACCCAAGGGTTCCCTAAAGGACCCCTTGTCCACACTAAAGATCGGTTGGATAATGCCTGAAATATTTGCTATAGAAAGAGGCCATGGGTGCACTATGAATTCAAGAATCTCATTGTATTGTTATGCTGCCTCTATTCTCCTTCAAGAAACCTATTTTCTTCAAGGATCATACTAGCAACATCTCATTAAGCTATTCACCTCACCTCTTGATAGAACAAGCTTGGATTTCTTCACCATTTCCTTTTCTAGTTTGTCATTTGTAAGAAGAGCTCTCACATAGGGGACTCAATATCCCTCCCTTGGAGGAAGAGGGGATCCATAAGTCTGCCTTTCTCTTTGGTGTTTTCCCACTAATACAATTTATCCATTGGTGGCATGATTATTGGTCATATTGATTGGTTTTTGGTTCAAGTTTCCTCATGCATTTTAGTTTAATTTCTTTAGTTATTTCTTTAATTTTTTTTAGCTTAGTTCTTTGTTTATTTCTTGATTGAGTCATTTGATTCATACACTAACTTTTTTCCTATCTAGCAGACCCAACTGAACTTGCAGGTGTCCCTCTTTTTCTCATTCAAGTGGAGGAAAGGACACAACAGATTGGCGACCATACTGGGCAAATGTATCAATTTCCTCCCTATTTGGGTTGTTTGAGCACTTCTTTTTTACCTATTTACCTTGTAGGGATCATAACTGGCCCAACCCTACTTGCAAAGAGATGAATTCATAGCTGGAAGAGGAGAATTCCATTTAAAAATTTCCTCCCGGACGCATATCAGAACGTGCGCGGATTTTCCAGCCCATAGGCATGCCTTCCGAGCATTGTGCACCAACAACACTATGTTTCTCAGTGCATTCTGTGCACATTTTGCATACAGGTCCTCAGTTATCTGCGCATTGGCACCACATGTGCCTTTGTCTAAACTGTGACCCACGCATCTGTCCAGAAATCCAACATTGTAAGAGTTTTTTGTGACTTTTTGAAGGCCCCTAGCCTTCTAAATATTGATTCTATGCAATTTGTAAATGAACCACACTTAGACTCCCTCTCCACATGAAGGGTTATTCAAAACATAGGCACTTAGGGGGTTAAAAAAGAACCATATTTCTCCTCTTTTTACTTTGAGTTGCCACATGGATGTCTTTTTTTTATTGCAAAAGATAATTTAAATATCATTTTCTATCACACATATAAACACTTGCATTGGGACCAAAAATCAAAATTCAATCATTGAGTATGTTCTTATATCGCACCATAGAGTGATGTTGAGAATCAGGAAAATGATTGAGGGAAGATTTCATCTTCCTTAAAAAAAAAATCTTTAAGAGAGGACAAAGCCCCCCTAGGGCTCCTCTTAGTTTCTTTTCAAAACATCTTAAATTTGTAAGGGCCCATACATGCCCACATGTTGCAAAGTTAGTATAGTTTTTGAAGCTAATTTCTTAGTTTACATCACTAGGGGAGTTTAAAGATTATTGTAACAGGCCCATACATGCCCACATGCTTACAATCTAGGATAGTTCTTTGAATCTTTCTTGGATTAAATCACATTAGGGAGTTTAAAGGATTGGTAAGGACCCATATGTTGACATGCTAGTTCTTTAGGGACTTTAAAATTCCGTAAGGTAATGAAGATTTGTAAGGACCACAGGAAGTCCACATGTTGCAAGATGACACCTGAATTATTAAAAATTTGGCACATTTTATCACTTTCTCACACACAAAGTCACTACTCACTCACATAATTTCATCTCGAATTTTGGAGGTTGAAGTAGGTTTCCTCCAAAGGGATCCCGAAACATCCCACTATTTCTTGATGGAATTATCCACTCCCACTTAATTCAAATGAGATTGGTTCACACCCTCAATCTCTCAAACAACCACATCTAATTTATTTTCTAAAAACTCACTAAGTTTTCCTCCACAGGAGGTGCCAAAAGAAATTTTTTAGTCTAGGTAGGATCTCGGGGATATGCATCCAAATAACTCCTCATTATCTGGTTCTCACATCTTCAAACATTAGAAGTTGACAAATAGGGAACTTTAAAATCCTCCAAGTCAAGTGTTCCTACACCATAAGGCAGGGAGATACCCATGAAGGGTCGAAGGCCGAGGTCTAATTGTTTTGTGCATCCCCTCTTGAGGAACCCACCTCTTGGAAGGGATCCAACCCGTGACCCATTTCTGAGGCCGAAAATCTAAATGTGGCACTTTGACTGAGGTACCTAGTGGCCAAATTTTAGGACATCTACCCAGGTGGAAATTGTGGGCTGCAATTGCACATTGATTAGATTTTGTGTGGCTATTGGGAAATATCTCCAACTCTTTCAAGATATGCACCCTCTACCCCTCATTATAACTAATTTTTTCATCTTTCACTAGTTCCTCTTCTGGTGGTTTCATACCCCATTGTTGAGTGCTATTGGAAAGTCCAACACTATTTGAGAGGAAGGACATTATGTATTTTTAGGACACGAGCATTTGTTTTATTTGTTCTCCCATGCGGACAAAATCCACCTACCCACATGTATGCTTCTTTTCATTTAATTTATGTATTATGCTCTTGTGATTACATGTGATTGTGAGATATATTGTGAAGGTCCAAGTTATACAAGGTCTCTTGTTCATTTATTTCTCTCATCAGCATTTTCACACATTCACTTTTCTAGTTGAACATCATAGAGGACCCACATAATCCCCATCGTTCCATACGCTTGCAGAATATACCTCCTATTCTAGGAGGAGTTCCTAGTCTTTCCAACTCAGCAACTCAACCCTCTCACACCCCTATGAATGCTACCATTTTGGGGTTAGATTTTCTTGGTTCCACTTTACTTGGGTCCACTTCCCAAGGTCATCCATCCACAAGCTCTCCTTCACAAGGAGGCGGAGGGTACACTTCTTCCCAAGGGAGATGTATACCCCCACCAAACCTCCCTCAAGGGTCAAGTCCACTACATGCTCACACCATGGCTGGAACTAACCCTCCACCGCCACTCCACATGCCATATTTGGCCTCCCTCAACATACTGGATATGAGTAAGCTCATGAATGACCCTATATTACATGACCCCACATGGCCTGTGATGCCCATCAAACTATCTTTAGACATTCCCAAGTTTGAAGGAAAGGCATGAGAAGATCCTGCAAACCATATCATGACCTTCCACTTATGGTGCTCTTCCAACAACATCATGGATGAATCCATTGGTTTAAGTTTATTTCAGCGCACACTCACAGGTCCATCAACCAAATGATATGTGGATGAAAAATCAGGGTCCCATGTGATTTTTGAATCCTTGGCCAAAACATTTTTGACCTTCTTCCAACTACCAGTTTGTCATGACAATGGTCTTGAATGAATTTCTGAGTTTAAACAAACCTCAGCCACACATATCGCTGACCACATTCACGAATGGCATCAGTGACGTAGTTTATGCAAAGCAGAAACCACCAAAGAACAATGCCTCGATTGGTTTCTCAGATCATGCATCCCTCTCCTTGCCAAAGATGTGGCCTCCACCTTCCCCCAAACTGTAGAGGAAACAATCAACAAGGATAAATAGTATGACCTCATTTATGCACAGTTAGAATACTTATACACAATACTACCTGATGCCTCGAGACCTGTACCATTGGGCCAGGACAAACCTGGGATGTCTCACTCAGCGGATGGATTGATTGGTACCACGACACGCCACAATTCGTACACCCAACCACCACCTATGTACGGTACACCTCAATGTCTGTTGATATATGGAGGACTCCCTTATTATCCTCCACCCCCTTATCAACAACCATACCATGTTTCTCTTCCTCCACCCATAAGTGGACCCTTGCTAGCACCCATGATGTGCCCGACTGTTCAACTAAGTTATGGTACTCCCTTTACCTCGTCTTACACCCTGAGAACTAGTGAAAGCGCTATACCTTCCTATGTACCCTACGGATCATTACCACAAAATAATATGTATTTTCCATTTCTTGGTCCTCCACAGCCCCTTTCTCCTCCACAAGAACAACCACATGCTGGGGTTAACTTTGTTCATCCCTCTCCCATTCAAGAATTTCAAAATTTTGAAGAACTGAATATGGAAAATCCATTCCATCAACCAAATAATTCAAAAAATAAAGGAAACAACCAAAACAATAATAACCCAGGACTAGGGGGAAATAACCCCCAACAAAACCAACCTGCTGGGAGCAACCAAAACCAGGGTAACCAAAACCCCCAAGGTGGAAATAACAACAAACTTGAAGGGAGGAACAAAAAAAACCTCTGGACAGAATTCCCTTGTGATATTTGCGGTGAGCATGGTCATTATACTCACCATTTCCCACAAATTGTTGATTTCAAATAGATGAAAGATTCCATGAATGCGCCACATCCTCTAGCATCACCTGCCCCTCAGAAGGACCCACAAAAGTATTTTCAACAACCATACCCGACTATGTTGTAAAACCCTGTTCCACACCTAGGTGTGATGAATACCCAACAAGAGATGCATCCTACCCCATCGGAAATGGGATAGTATCAACTCCCTAGAAATCTAATGGATCACAATATCCTCCTCACTAGTGAAGAAGAAATTCTTTTGCAAATGCACAATCGTCAATAAAATGCACCCCCTGAAGCTACTCCCACCACTTCGAAAGAAACTCTAGATACAGTCAGACAACCCTTGATGATTCCATGCCCTAACACTGAACCCCCCATTCGTATTCCTCGCATCCCATTATGACGGAATGTCAGCAACCCTCAAGCTAGGGTAGCACACAATTACAGTGTGGTCGATGAATTGGCGCAATCACCTGCAGCCATGTCAGCATTGGAGGTCCTCCAAACTTGTCTCACTCAATGGAAGTCCTTACTTTTCATCTTGGGGGCAGTTGACCCTACTGATACTAGACTCATCACATTTGATATAGATTGTGGGGAACCTCACCTCCCTGCTTTGGTAGCTTTCCAGATACCAGTTAAAATTTGGAACATCACGTTTCATTGATGTATCATCGATGAAGGTGCATCGACATGCATCATGTCCAAAACTGTGTGGCAGAAATGGGGCTCCCCTGAGCTCATACCATATTCCATCACTTTGAGAGCTTATGATGGATGACCATCCTCTCCTGAAGGGCTCTTCCAAAATGTCCTCGTTGAACTCAGGGGAAGAACTATCCTTATTGACATTGAGGTTATTGACGCCCCACTTGATTACAAAATCTTTTTTGGGCATAGCTACATCTACACTATGAAGGCAGTGGCCTCTTCTGTGTTTCGAACGATGATGTTCCCCCATAACGGGAAGATCATCACCATCAACCAAGTTTCACATTATGAGACTAACGACTCATCCAACATTGATAACATCCTACCTCTTGTCTACACTAGTTCTGATGCATATCCACTCATGGATATAGGCCTCATAATTTTCAAGGACCCATCTTTGCTGGGGGAATACCACGGAGCACCACCACTCATACCTTCCAATGGAACTGAAACTGAAACTGAAGTGTGTGTCATATCTTCCAACAGAACTGAAATTGGAGATACCAGTCCTCCCAATGAGTCTTCTACACCCCTTGGCGTCCCACCAGTTGAAGAGCCTATACCTCAGGAATTACATGAGCACCCTATGACACCACTTATCCCCAGTTTCACCCTTCACCAAGGGAAAATCCTGGTTTGGGAAACAATCCCCCAAGCCATCACTCAAATCCCTTTCTTCTACCCCCCATTGGGCATACACACATTCCAGGTAGCCGCAAGACTTACCTTTCCCAACATGGTGCTTTCCATTCCGGTATGGTATCTACACCCACCCGCGATGGTTCCTCAACCTGTTGGTTGTGGAGCCTGATTATCTTCCTGATTCAGAGGTCTTTTACTTCAAGCCGTGTTTATACCCCATGAAGTATTTACACCCCAGAAGTATGTATAGTCTTCCACGTGGGGGAGTACAGAGGGGGGGTACCCCCTCTACGGGGTCCGAGGGGGCTATCCCCCCGGCTAGGGGGTCTGGGGGCAAGCAGGCCCCAAGTGGGGGTTCGGGGGTAACGTCCCCTGATGAGGGTTCGACGACGAAGCCCTCGAAGGAAAAATTGTCGTGTAAATGTATATTGTAATTTCATTGTAAATCTAGACTGTTCACTATAAGGTTGCAGATCTAACGATAGAGATTATGTTAGGGTTTTTTTCCCTAGAAGGCAACTCTCTTTTATGAGGGAAATATATTGTGGCTATGGTTGGATGGCAAATATTGTATTCTGAGATAAGAGACTGTGAGAGAAGGAAGAGGAAGTTACAATGGGTTTGTTGTAGGTTGTATCTCTTCATATGTTGGATAATAATAAAGGAAGGACCTGGCAATTTCTCTGGTGGACGTAGCCCACACTGGGTGAACTACATAAATTTGTGTCTCTATTGTATTGTGTATCTTCTTTGTTTTTTTTCCACATTTGTTTATTTTATTTTTCCACGGTCCTTTTTTTTTAACAAATAGTATCATAACAAAAGGTAACTCGCAGGAAAAGAGGGTTCTTGGTTCGAGTGGGAGAAATGTCAGAAGATGGAAAGTTTAGGGTCAATAAATTTAACGGCCAAAACTACCAGTTATGGAAGATGAATATGGAAGATTATTTATATTTGAAGGATCTATTCCTACCATTAGGCGGCGTAGCAAAGAAGCCGACGACCATGAAGGATGAAGAATGGGAGATTCTTGATAGAAAGGCTCTAGGAACAATACGACTGAGCCTGGTAGCGTCGATGGCTTACAATATTTCGAAAGAAAAGACAACGAAGGGTTTGATGGATGCGTTGGCCAAATTGTATGAAAAACCCTCGGCATCTAATAAGGTATTTCTAATGAAGAGATTATTTAATATGAAGATGTTGGAAGGTGGGTCTGTTGCAGATCATTTAAATGATTTTAATACAGTTACTAATCAACTAAGTTCAGTAAAAGTGGACTTTGATGATGAGGTCAGGGCTCTTCTAATCTTGTGCTCATTTCCAGAAAGCTAGAATGGCTTGGTCATGGCTGTAAGTAACTCTGTC
>CBVK0100135935.1:0-14148 GCA_900067695.1 Picea abies
AAATCTGTGTCTCTCTTGTATTGTGTGTCTTCTATGTTTTTGTTTCTGCATTTGTTTTATTTTATTGCTCCACCGTCCTGTTTTTTCTAACAAAGGCATCCACCACTAGGTTCCAATAACCAATCAAAATTTTTAGTAATATTTTTTGTGCCTTCATGTTTGTAGAAACAGTTTTTGTGCTCAGAGAGCCTCTAATGCCTCTAGATTGTATAATATCTCTTGCTCGACATCTTTGAGTTCTGCAAACAAGCAATAGTTTTTTATTAATTTTACCTTTACGAACTTGTACACAACCTTGACCTCCTTTGGCGAGAGGATCCTACATATGTGTTCACCGTTAAGGGATACCGCATATATGACAGGGTATATGCACCTCATGCTAAGACAAGGTGTGTATGAGTCTGTACGCTTTAAAAACTAAAAATGAAGAGAAATAAATGGAAAAAATTTTAAAAAATTGACATGAAAATGAAGAGAAAGAAGTGTTTGTTTATATGGGTCTCGACGGTGAGGAATTTAGACCACTATATCTCCTGTTATGTCCACCAGAAGTTTGTAATGTTTTCCCACTCTTTTGCTCAATTTGGTAAAAAACTTGAAATAAAATGTTTTAGGGTTATTTTCTATATTATGTAGAATTTTTAAACCCATTTTTATCTATTTTTCACCAATTTTTGTCATTTAAATGCCCAATGAACCATATTTTTAGTATAACATGAACGTTTGAGTTGAGATTTTGTAGGGAGGATGATGGAATGGTATTTTTGTACCCATTAATTCCATTTTTCCAATTCTTTGAGGTACTGTTTTCATCACTACCATATAGGATAGGATCATTTCCACCTTGCATTTTGCATTATCAGTGGTCGAGTATACACTTTCCTTAAGGTCAACCCCACTTATTGGAAACATGAGCCTTTCCAGCTATTTTTAAGTGTTGTTCAATTCATGCTAGATCCTATCGTCATGAGAATCCTAAGTTAGCACATCTTTTTACTTTTTGTGCCCATGATGAAGCTTTTTTAGGCTCTAGAATCCTGTTAGTCCCACCATGTCATTATGTTGAAATTTCATATTCCTCTCAATATTACTTTGGCTATTTACCCACGAGACTTCCATACTTATGAGTTAAGTTGTAATACTGCAATGCATTCTACCACTCATGCTATTGAGCATAATGTCATGTTCAACTTGTTGTTTTTTAACCATTTCTTTATGCATTCTCATCAATCATTAGCCTTACAAAATCTTCCTTTACAAGTTCACACCTGTAACCTAAGGGGAAACATTCCTCATAGTGTCGATATTGTGCACATGATTCCTTGCATTGAGTATAGGTGTGTTCCTTGCACTTGGAACTAGTTTTATTGCATGTGAAACTCATTTCCTCTATGTATTCTAGCATACTTTTATTCCTTTTTAGGATTTTCAATATGAAAATGACAAAAAAATCAAATAAAAAAAGGCGAGCATGGGAATGAGTCTTTTGTACCATTATTTGCAGTAGTCAAGTTATGTCAGAAAAAAGCACAAAATTTTGAGATCAATATCAATAATTTAGGTTAGTATGACTTTAGGAAACTGAACCGGTTATATAGAGTGTTACTCCTCCGACTAGTTATTCTTCCAGTCACTATGGAGATTTTGTCATTTCCTCCTGCATCATAAACTTATGTCAATGTTAATTTTTAGTTCATGATTCCTAAGTCACATATTGTGTCATGTTCTTGTTCAGAGGAAGTTTTAGCTCGTGTCGGTCATTCCGTAGAATTATTCGCTTTGCAATTCGGATTTCCCATGTGTCAAATACATCCTAAAATCATAAGTATGTTTTTCCTATACTTGTGTTGGTATGGAAGGTCCCCATTGACTTCATGTCGACGAGTTAAACTATTATCGACTACAACAAATTGATCTGAAATTGTGTACTATAGTCACACCCTAGCCCTATTTATATCATTAATAGGTGACCTTGTGCTCAACAGATTACATTCCATCATTGGTCATTGACCGAGTGGTTTCCCTTTTGTTCAATGACAAGAACATTATTCACACATTAGTATTAGTGCAATAACTTGGATTCCATTTGTCCCCATTGGTGGTTTCCTCAACTTTGTCACTTGTCTTCATTATCGATTGCCATTCAAAAGGTCTCTTTCATATGATATTTACATCTAGTGCACATGCAAGATGTACTTTGTGGTGGTCCTTTCAATGTTTCATCTAAGTCCTTCCAAATATTTGGCATTCTATTATACCTCATGTTGGATTATGGGGGATGCCTTAATTCCCTCCTTCCATTGGATCTCTTCCTATTGACTTCAACACATCATACTCTCATACAGGGATCTAGAGTCATTATTAGTACCTTAGGGCTTGTAGTCATTAGTTGGAGGTTCCCTTGCTATTGGCAGTGGGAATACATCAATGTACCATGATCGATAGATTCAACCATGTGTTCGACATTAGATCTTTTATTCATACTTGTTATATTTTAGTAGGTACCTTGACACCCATTATCAATATTGATGGGTTGTCTCACATTTGTTAATAATATACATAAATGACCAGTAATCAAATGGTGTCTCACTGTGTTTAAATCCAACACATCTATTCACATGGTGTAGACTCTTACCACAACTTTTGATTTGAAGACATCGATAATGTAGTAGCATCACCTATTTTGTATTGTTTCCCGAGTTGTGATTGGCGAGTACCACTCCTCACATCGGTACTCGTGAAGGATCAATTATATAGCTATTGCACCTGATATCCTTCATTTATTCTGAGACATAGATCCATTGTGTATTTCTTTCATGGATACGTTCTATGTTTGACATGGATCCACCATGTATGTCATTCATGGCCATGATCACTTCTTTATATATATACATTCTTCATGGATACACATTGTACTTGATTGGCAACCATGCTTATCATCACACATAAGTATGGGTATTCCTGCTTCCAGAATTGAGTTTTCTAACTTGTTTTTGTGTTGATTGTTTTCCTTAGGTTGAATTTTGGTGACCTTCACCCTAGCTAACCACTCTTTGAATACTTATGATGTATTTCCACCATTAGTTTCTCTTCTAACCTCATACATTAGGGGGGATTTTTTATAACATCAATTACCACCATTGAAGCATTGATGCTCTTTTTGGCCTAATCTTTATCCTACTTACACACAAGTATTCCCCATACCTCCTTGATATATTCTAAAAAACATTGTTTTCAATGATGTATGTTCCATAGCAATTATGCAACATGAGTATACGTGGGATACTCAAGGGACAATCGCGTACATGTTAATAAATTCTAAACAAGTATATTTTTCATAATTAAATGTTGAGTTATGGGTTTGGTTAGTTACCTAACTCCCTTTACCCATACCCAATCGTATCTAACTAATTGGAGATGGAATAAATACAACCTTTGCCTCAAGGAGAAAGGTAATGATTCTTTGAACATCAGAGAAAACACATATTTGGTTATACCTGTCGAGTCTGTAATCCCATACATATGTGTGTTGTTGTTGGTTTTTTGACCTAGAAAGCCTTCTTTCGAACCTCTTTCTAATCACCAACCTATTTGACCAAGAGTATCCCATACATTCTCTTTGCGTATATGGTGAATCTAGAGTCAAAACCAATAATTACAGAAGGATCTTGGGTGGAGGGACACAAAGTCTCTTTCAACAGGGTAGTGCCACATCGGACATGTATAATTTGTAACTACCCAACTGTTGAATACTATAAAAACTCATTCCTTTGAAGTATATTGTATTGGTGTTGTTTAAATTTACAATTCTTTCATATATGCTTCATAGAATCATAATTTCTTTGATCATTCTTTTAGTTTTCATTGGACTAACAGGTAGTTATTCTAGTATAACTACCTCTCTATGTAGGTTTTAAAGTTTGGGTTTCTTGCAGGTCATAGAGGAACCATTGGAAAAGAGTGAGAAGATTTTGGTAATGAAGAACGACAACAACCGTAGGAGTCCTGGTGATTTAATCCTTCTCCTCCTCTCAATAGTTAGTTATTTCCTTTGAATTTAGTTATAAAATGCTTGTTGAGTGTTCTTAATGTAATTGTATTTCTATACGGTCATTTGTAAGATGTAGTAAGCCCACTACTGTAGGGTATTTTCCACCTCAAGTTGTATGAGAATATCATATTGGAGGAAATTACTTCATACAAATATCTATGAATTAATCTTCATCACAAGATCATATTGAACTATAGAATAGAGAAAATGATAAATGGAGGGTTGAAGGCTTATTATGGACTTGGAAAAATTGTCAATTGATGAACCTTTGGATTTGGGATAAGAAAAAAATCATGTTTGAGACTCTTGTCACTTATTTTATTTGATATGGTTGTGAAGTTTGGGATGTGACATTTCTATATAATCATGGAGAAAGAGTAAGAAAATTCAAAAGCATTTTATAAATTATAATATAAAATTAAAAGCAAAACACTCAATCCTATCCTCCACATAGAAATGAGGCTTTACCCCATTGAGATCATGACTATGACTAAGTATTTAATGTATGCAAACAATACAAACAACATGGAATACAAGAGGCTACATAATATTGCTTTGAAATCTATTCAAAACCACATGTAGCTCATGTTAGGTTTTCATAAACATGTGAAATATTGAGTGAATCATGTTAGAATTTTGTGCTCATTTAACCATAAGAAATGATACACCATTGCTACCCAACCATAGTTACAAATCCACCCCCAAGCACCTTAACCTTTGACAAAAAGAATGATTTCAGGAAGCCTCACTAGAACCAATAGATAAACCAGGGCAACACACCTTCTCTAGAGGTAGCGCACAAGATAGAGTACCAAAAGACTAAAGAGGGAATTAATGCACACCAGCAACTATTGTAGCTCCTCCTCAACTCTTGCGCCTTGATTCTAGATGACTCAGTGTGTGTATAAATGAGTTGGATTGTCTCCTATTAATATTAATCTGGCCAGGTGAATAGGTGTCTCTTCAAGAAGGGTTGACATGTCCTTTTCTACATATAATACTTCAATATTACTTATTCTACTGAGTTGACTTGTCTTCCAGGGTTTTCACACATCTTTTTAGGTTTTCTCCTTCTTATATAATATTCTATTCTAGTCAAAGGTTTATCCATGTAGGTTAATACCTCCTGTAGCTACCAAAACATCAACACTCCCTCTTATCTAGGGAGGTATTTAACTGTGATATTCCCTTCTAGTCTTCATAGCCTTGCTCATTATTCCATGATCCTCTCATCATGGTTATGCATACCATGATACTGGTAGCATCATTACATCACACATGAATAGACCCATGTGGATCTTTCAATCTCGTCTAGGGGCCACAAACTGCTAGAGAACACTAGAGATACACCTCGTAGTGTGTGTCACCATCATCATCATGGGATACACCCACATGACATGCTCACCCATGGCTACACCAACTCGGCATAAGGCCTACAAATTGGAATGAACATGTTTATCTTCAAGTAGGGATGATATATCATTTTTTGCATATAATACTTCAATGTTACTTATTCTACTGAGCCCACTTGTCTTCTAGGGTTTTCACACATATTTTTATATTTTCTCTTGCTTCTGAAATATTATATTCTAGTGAAAGGTTTATCCATGGAGGTTAATACCTCTCACGACTACCAAAACATCAACACTTACACTTATCTAGGGAGGTATTTAACCATGATGTTCCCTTGTAGTCTTCATAGCCTTGATCACTATGCCATGATCCTCATGTCATGGTGATGCATACCATGATATTGGTAGCATCATTACATCACACATGACTAGACCCATGTAGAATTTTCAATAGCGTCTAGGGTCCACAACCCACTATAGAACACTATAGATACACTTCAAAGTGTGTTTCACCATCATCATCATGGGATACACCCGCATGACGTGCTCACCCATGACTACATGTGAATGATGTGCTCACCCATGACTACACCCACATGCTGTGCTCACCCATGGCTACACCCATGTCGTGAGTATCATCATTACTATCATCATTATCCATCCATATCACATGGCATGCAAAATACCTACATGGTCTTGCAGACCAGTAGCATCACCAAAGCTACACATGTTATCTCATGATCACCCAGATCATATTATGAGAAACACCATCACAACCATATAGGTTCTAAACTATGCCACTAGCGTACCAGACTGTCTCACTGGTGTAGCAACAACTCAACATACCATACCATCTCACTAGAGTATCCTCCAACTCAGCATAAAGCCTAAAACTAGGCATGAATCCTACAACTCGACACAAGGCCCGCAACTTGGCATGAAGCCTATAACTCAGCATGAATCCTACAAATCGGCACAAGGCCTACAACTTGGCATGAAGCCTACAACTCGACATGAATCCTACAACTCGGCACAAGGCCTACAACTTGGCATGAAGCCTACAACTCGGAATGAATCCTACAACTTGGAATGAATCCTACAACTCGACATAAGGCCTACAACTTATCATGAAGTCTACAACTCGGCATGAAGCCTATAACTCGACACAAGGCCTACAACTTGGCATGAAGCCTACAACTTGACACAAAGTCCTACAACTCGGCACAAGGACTACAACTCAGCACGAAGCCTACAACTCAGCACAAATGCCTACAACTTAGCATGAAGCATACAACTCGACACAAAGGCCTACAACTCGACACAAGGCCTACAACTCAGCACAAAGCCCATAACTCGGCACAAAGGCCTACAACTTGGCACACAATCTACAAGATCCTTCTTTTCGAATTCTTCCATCAACTCCCTCTAACTGAGAAAATCCACGAATGACACTTCCATTTGTTGCATGCCCCTATACATCCTGCAAAGTGTCACGAAACCTTGATTTTTCCTAATCATTGACTCCCTCTGAGTCCTTTCAAGTCTTTCTTTTCTATGGTAACCTTCCTAGTATACATAGGATAACCTTCATGAAACATGAACAACAAGAGAAAATGTATTTCCAATATAATAGAAATGTATATAACATATCAATTTCATGGTAATTAATTATAGCATTACCAAGGTGTCCTACCTGAGAACAAGAAAAAGAAATATCTCCTAGAGGAGATGTTAGTTCATATACCAATTAAGTACAATAAGTATTTATATTAATAGTACATACTACTAAGTATTCATTTGTTCCTAGAATTAATAAAATCTAAAGGATTGCAATACTTAAGCAACAATAAAAATATCAAACCTGATATGAAAACCTGGAGTCTGGCTATTGTTCACTAGCATACCAGACTATCTCACTAGTGTAGAAACAACTCGGCATACCAAACCATATCACTAGAGTAGCCTACAGCTTAACATAAAGCCTACAACTTAGCATGAAGCCTACAACTCATCTCAAGGCCTACAACTCGGCATGAAGCCTACAGATCAGCACAAAGGCCTACAACTCAGCATGAGGGCCTACAACTCGACAGGGCCTACAACTCGGCACGAAGCCTTCAACTCAGCACAAAGCCTACAACTCCGCAAGAAGCCTACAACTCGGCATGAAGCCTACAACTTGGCACAAGGCATACAACTCGGCATGAAGCCTAGAACTTAGCACAAGGCCTACAACTAAGCATGAATCCTACAACTCAGCACAAAATCTTACAAGCTCCTTCTTTTTGAATTCTTCCATCAACTCCCTCTAACTAAGAGAATCCTTGAACCACACTTCCCTTTGGTGCATGCCCATATGCATCTTGCAAAATCTCATGAAACCTTGCTTCTTCCTAATCACTTAGTCCCTCTGAAGTTTGATTCCCTATGATTCCTTTCAAGTCTTGATTTTTTGTGGTAACCTTCCTGGAATACATAAGATAACCTGCCCGAAACAGGAACAACAAGAGACAAAGTATTTCCTGTATAATAGCATTTTATATAAGAACATATCAATTTCATGGTAATTCATTATGGAATTACCAAGGTGTCCTTCCTAAGAAAAAACACAAGAAATATCTCCTAGAGGAGATGTTAGTTCATATTGCAATTAAGTACAATAGGCATTTATATTAATAGTACATCCTACTAAGTATTCATTTCTTCCTATCATTAATAAAATATAAAGGATTGCAATACTCACTTAAGCAGAAATAATAAAAATACCAAACATGATATGCAAACATGGAATTGGGCTATTGTTCCTCTTGAGTTGCTTTTCTTCTGAGACAAGTATTATTTCCAACCTATAGAGTGTGGTGTTCCTATGAATGTATTAGATGTGAGTTCTTTCTGGCTCTACAATTGCTTCTTGGAAAAAGATTTCTTATCTTTCTAGAGATTCAAATCTGCAGTAGTTTTTTATTGTTTCTCCTACTCCACGTTCATGGGATTGGAAGCTCAAAAAGTCAAACTCTTCATCCTTTGATGCCTGCTCTTCAGTTTGTGGTTCCATAATTTTCCCCTTTGTTCTTTGCAAGGATGATGTCAATCCTTGTCTTCCATGCTCTACCAAGTGGCCATGCTTCTGCTGCGTCACTTTGATTTCATGGAGGAAGTCATGAATGTCTTTGGCATTGACCTTGACCAACCAAACTTTGACTTTGACCAGTCGAATGTTGACTTTGACCCAAAAATTCAAATTTGACATTTTTGTATGGCTAAGGGCACTAGGATATGTGTTGGGTTAGGGTGCACTAGGATATCCAAGAATTATTCCAAACGATTCACTTAAAGTGCCCGAACAATCAGGTTAGGGTTTTTTTTGTTGTAAGATCAGAAACCCTAGCTACAACTGCAATTATGCTACAACAATATTGAAAGAGAGTTGTGGATCTACCTTCTAGTGGTTAGATTGTTCTGAAGGTGGTGTGGGCCCATAACCTAATAGAATATTGTTCTCGTTTAACCATAAGAAATGCTACACCATTGCTACCCAACCATAGGCACAAAGTCAGCCATGAGAACCTTAACCTTTGACAGAAAGAATCATTTTGTGAATACTTACTAGAACCAACAAATAAACTATGGTAGCACACCTTCTCTGGAGGTATTTCACAAGATAGAGTACAAAAATATTGAACAAGGAATTATTGCACACCTGTAGTTGTTGTAGCTCCTCCTCAACACTTACGCCTTTCTTCTGGATGACTGAGTGTGTGTACAAATGAGATGGAGCACCTCCTATTTATACTAATATGTCCAGGTGAATATGTGTTTCTTCAAGAAAGGATGGCATTTCCTTTTCTACATATAATACTTCAATATTACTTATTCTGCTAAGCCAACTTTTCTTCTAGGGTTTTCAGACATCCGTTTAGGTTTTCTCTTGCTTACAGAATGTTCTATTCTAGTCAGAGGTTTATCCATGGAGGTTAATACCTCTCGCATCTACAAAAACATCAACAAATAATTGAGGTATTGACAAAGTGGTAACTTTGAATAATAATGATAATATTAACATTACCAATTTTTAGAAAATAATATGAATAGAACAAGAAATATAAGGTTTTGTATACTCCTAACATATACCATTACCAATTTAGTTTCAAAACAACTTATGCTAATTTACCTGGTATCAATACAAAACAACATGAATAAATTTGCTTACCCAATCTTAAGTTAGATCCTCTCTCCTATGTCACTCACTTGTTCAACAAGTTGATTTACATCGATCTAATCACATTGGTTGACAATAACGATTTGTTTTTCGAAGACATACTTCAACATAAACATACAAAAAAGTTTAAACTTGCTTGATGGAAAGTATTTGACTTGCAGAAAAAAACACATATGTATTGTCTTGAAAATTTCATAATTGCTCAAGAAAGGAACAACATTTTGTTTCTCGTTATGATGCTTTCAAGCAGAGAAGTTAGTAACATAAGAAAAAGATGAGAATTTTTTTTTTAAATAAAACATCATGAATGAGCTAGAAGAAAGAAAGAAAAAACAAAACATCAAAGATTCATCGAAATATAACTTGTTAGAAGCTAGATCAAGACCAAGTTTTGTCTGATATAATTTAGAAATTTCCATTTTTAGTCTAATGTTGGTTGCACCTCAAACAAATCATTAGATAAATCTGAAAAATAATTAGCTACAAAATTTACAAACCATATTGTTAACAAGAATTCTACTCACAATAATAGAATGTGTGTATCTACCCTTGGAATAATTCCATTGTGTTGGCCTTCGGAAGTTTGTATAACTCTACCACATACTCATGTTTTGATATCTAGTAAAATACATGTATTACACAATACTAAAAACATTGGGGTTTAGAATTCCCTTCTCATCAATGAGCATTAACATAGGTTGACATAGATTACAATAATAGACTTTGAAAATGTCAACCACTAATAGAATTCTAACTAACTGATAGAATACTAACTAACTAACACAAACTTGGTGAAACACATGGGAGATTACATACTTTGACACTCCCCTTTAATCTCAACTCTTACATTATTCAACATTTATAATGCCTAAGTGTTGTCTTTGAAAATAAAAAAGAATTATTTCCAATGGTTTCATGAAAATGTAGTCTAGTTGATAGCTAGATCCATGGAATTAAAGGGAAATGTCACCATTGTTGAAAAGATCAAGAATGAAATGATAAAGAGTGTCATTGTGTTTTATTTTTCAGTGAAACACATGGTTATTCAACAATGAAATTGATGAACTATTGTCACAAAATATAGGAGTTGTATTCTTCTCCACATGTGAAAGGTCATTCAATAGTATTCTTAGCCATACTTTATGGCATGATGTTTATTAGATACTACGTATTCTGCTTATATAGAAGATATTAAGACAATGTGATTCTTCTTAGAATCCCATAAAAAAAAAAAATTGTTCCTATATGGAAAGTATGTCCTAAGGTTCTTTTCCTATCATCAACATTGCCAAAAAAGTCACTATATATGTATCTTGTAAGTGTGTTGTCTTCAGAAGTTGTGTACCATAATCCATAATTAGTTGTACCTATAGTATACCTTAAAAAACAAATTCCAACTTTCCAGTTAGAGTCCTTGGGAGACACCATAATTGTGGAAATTAAACTAGATGCATACATAGAATCAGGTCTAATTTGTTGGTTCTTCAACCTGCTTGCTCAATTTTGTTCTATTGCAATAGGTGTTTCTCCTAGTTTACATTTGTCAATCCTAAACCTCTTTAACATATTTGTAGCATACTTCTATTAACATATGAAAATTATTTGAGCGGATTGCTCAAATTCAACTCCCAAAAAATACTTCATGAGACCAATATCATTCATCTCAAGCTCTCTTTTCACGAAATATTTGAAATATTCTAACATTGTATTTCCAATATATATATAATATCATCAAAATAAAAACAAACTATGAGAATTTTTCCTTGATGATATTATTTTTTATGAATAGTGGGCTCATTACTACTCTAGTTGAACTGATTGTTGAGAAAATAAGATTCAATTTGAATATGCCAAGCTCTTGGAGCTTGCTTCAATCCATACAATGTTTTGTAGAGCTAGTACACCTTCTACTCTTGGCGTTTCAATTGAAATCCTGGTGGTTGATATACATACACTTCTTCTTCTAAAATTCCCTTTAAAAAGAGTGACTTCACATCCATCTAGAAAACCATCCATTTGTTATGGGATACAATGGCTAACACAACTCTAATAGTATCTAACATTGCTACTAGAGAAAATGTTTCACCATAGTCAATACCGGGTTGTTGAGCAAACCCTTTGGATATACTTGCCTTATGTTTATATATATTTTCCTTTCTCATTTAGTTTTGTCTTGTAAACCCACTTAACACTAATGTTGATTTTATATGCTAGGAGGTCAACAAGATCCCATGTCGTGTTCCTCTCAATGCCTTCAATCTCTTCATTCATGGCTTATAACCAATGTTCTTCTTCCACCTCTTCAAAGTAATAGGTTGATAGGATAATAAGGAAATATGATCTTGGTGATGCATGACATCATAATACTCATAGATTTCTCTCAAGCTCCTTGTTCTATAGTTTCTCAAAGAATATATTGACTCACTACTGTGTTGAGGGGTCAAAATCCCCTTTAACTCAAAAACATGAATCACGACCTGAGACGACGCCCAATTCAACTCTTCCATGATTTGGATAATGTGATTCTCTTGATTTATGGTTCGACAAGTTTCTATGGGATTTACTATGTTATCGAATGGGTCTTTATAGACTCATTTATGTTTCTTTATTATTTCATTTATTAAGTGTTCGAAAACTAAATTCTTAAGAAGGTTGGTTTTAGGATAATCTCTTACCAACATGTAGAAGACACCTCTCTTCAACCAATATTAAACAATAATATTTCATTATTTATCAAGCAATAAACATCATCTAATAACAAGAAGATATATGAAGAAATGACAAATAACAGGAAATAATTATATTTATTGTATAGCACAATTTCATAACACCATCATATGCATGCTAATGTATATTTAGTGAATGAAAAATTTCAAGATAACTTAAACAAAATTATTGTCTTACTCAATCACTTGTATTAGTCAACAACAAAGAAAAACAATCCACAAATTATGTTACTCCATAAGATTTGGAAAAAAATTGTCTTCGGCTCTACATGAGATTTTGAATTAAACTTCGAAAGAATTCTTCAACTAATTCTTTCAATTATTACAAAAAATGTCGACCCTTCAAAACGAGGTCGGCCCCTTTATTTATTTGAAAAACACATGCAAAACATAGCAACAACATTTGTTTAACTAAAGAAAACAAAAATATAAAGTGATTCATTTTCACAAGAAAACTATCAGTGAGCTCCAGTTATCTCATAGGATTTTCCTTTTCATAATCAGGCCAATAGGAGTATCTCATAGGATTTTCCTTTTCATAATCAGGCCAATAGGAGAATAAATCTTCATGGGTATGTAGGTATGGAAAACAATGTTGATCCATTAACATGTTGAGCTTATCCTTCATTTCCATGACCTGTTTTCTGAATTGATCTATCTCGAAGCTTAGCTTTCATAGGGCCCGCGCTGCTCCTATCGGTCTGTCGGGTAGTCTTTTCACTTGTCCATTTTTAATCACTCATATCTCCTGAATATTCACTCCAAATTGTGCATCGATCTCTCTGAACCATTGGACTATAACGTACAAATCAACGAAGCCATCAGGAGCATCGAATTATGGGAATTGAAGGTCTATCATCCTATGTTTTATGTTGTTCTAGTTTATGAGACACTCCTCCCATCTCTCCTGCATTTTTTGTTGTGGTTCAACTACCAATTGTATTCAATATTATGTTGTGGTTCAATTACCAATTATATGTAATATTATGTTTCCATCCTAATCTTGACTAATCTCTCATCTGCAAGCATCCTAATTCCATGTTCTTCTTCCCCTCAACCCTTTTGGATCTCTCTAACATACTCGATTTTTGTGAGTACTTGATGATATTTCTCCGAACATCTCATCTTTTCTTTATATGCTACGATGCCAAGAAAAGTATTATATTGGTAACTTACGATATTGGTAATAAAAACCTCCCTATCTGATTTGATATGAGTGTAAATATCCTCAAATTCAATTCTCATGAACCTAACTTCATGGGTAGTGTCTTGATAGTATTCCACCTAATGTATGAGATGCACCAACTCTTATCTCATAGAATAAGCTTCTCATTCACACTCTCTTTCCATGTCTATAGTGGCACTAGATATAGCCATACTTCCTCCTATTAACTCACTCAACCTATCTTGTCTTGCATCCAACAGGGTTTCTTTCAAGGTGATAATTATCATACTATCCAAAGTGATTCTCCTCTTTTTTCCAGTTCTCTTCACAACCAATTTTGTTTTCCTATCATAAGCGATGTCTTAAACATCGACTGCTTCATCCACCAGCTCTAGGATTGGTTGGTCACCCCATGAGAGAGCATTTCCTAAACTACCTGGTGTATAAAAATGCTCCAGTGCCACAACTTTGCCTATGTTGACTACTTGTTCCTTATGAATGGTTCCTTCACATTGTTCTTGTGCCATTAGAGACTGCTCAAAATCTTCTATTGACCCCATCCCTATTGTAATGTCCCTTTCCAACTAGGAGCTCCAGAGAGGAGGCTTAATGGTCTAAACCACCCCGTTAGACTA